>JAOANR010000002.1:14623205-14875648 GCA_030278955.1 Hygrophila difformis | reverse complement strand
CCCTCCGGCCATCTCCGGCATCCCCTGTTCGCTCCCCTCCTCCACCTGACCCTCTTCCCATGCATCAACCGATTCCACCACTGGCTCGCCGTAGTTTGCCACCAAGCGAATCGACAACAAGCTTCCTTTGAATTGAATATCCAATTCTGATGGAACTTTCCCCACCTCATGCAGCTTCACTAGCAATCTAACCCTATCTAATCTCTTTTTCTCTCTTGACTCTCTATCTATATTGATCACCTTTCCCCATCCACGGACTACACCATGGAAGTTCTCCTCACTCAATGCATCGAAAGGGAGACCAAAAATGTACACCCAAACAAGTTGTATCCTCACCAAGATACCCGAATCCCATTTCCGTTTCCATGAGATGAGATGTCGATCTCTATGATCGGATACAAACTTGTTTCTGGCCTCATCATACTTAAATACTGCTACCACCAAATGACCTCCTCCTCCATATATGACATCCTCACTATCCTCATATTCACCAAATAACCAGTCCTGAAATCCGATAAGGGTATCCAGCCACTTTACCTCTACCACCGCTGACTGCCTCAACCAACTTTCGTTGCTTTCCATAGCCTGTAGATCCACTAAACCCTTTCCCCTACTCATCTCAACACCAGCTTTCCCTTTATACCCTCCTTTAACAGCCTCAGCGTACGTCCGCTCATCTCGCTATGCTTCCCTAACGCCCTTTTTCAGCATCCCTATCGCCCCGACCTCATCGGAGGTGCGACCATTCATTCGAGCCCTACTACTGCGGAAAACCCCACCCCCTTTATCCCCCCTACTAGGGTTAGCCTAGTCGACCTTCAATTTTTTCCCTTCCTAACCTTCCATGCAAAGATCTAATGACCAACTCCGCCTCCTCTTTGCTTCGAAAGCGAGCGATCAAAATTTGTATCCATTCTCTGGTAATCTCGTAGCTGGGATGAACCAGTCCCGAATCTTTGCCAACATATCAATCTTCCCATGCAATTCTCTGACCGCACTTCCTACCAAAATGTTCCCTACAAAAGCCCCAAAGAGATTATCTCTGGCTCTTACATTTCCTCCATTTCCCACCCTTCCGGCCTTGTTGCTCCACTATAGTCTCTCTGCAACGTTCACCGCAACACCCGTTCCGCTCCTTGTCTCTCCAGCCATTATCCCAGAACTTATAACTAATATCAACTATAATATAAATTTCATTGCTATATGGAGTATAATTTATTGCTATGATAATTGTTGTAATTAGACTTAATATTATAATAAATTTACTGTTATAATTAACCAATTGCTATAATATAAATATTTTTTGTATTGAAAGGTAATATTTTAATTTAAAGCAATGATTGCTTCCCATTTCTTTCATGTCCGACAATTATTTTTCATTGGCATTTCATTTTAAATAGAACATTCAACAATCCTATATTTAACTTAGTTACCAATTAAGTTAACTTGTATGGCCCCATAAAGGTTATAATGAAACTTAATGTTATAAAAAAAGTTAATTTAATCAAATTATTAACATAGAGGAATGCCCCGTTTCGAAACTTGATCAGTTACCATGTGCTCTCGCGATTTTCATGATTCCTCCTCAGAATTCCCTATTCCGGCCGGGGAGCCTCCTGACAACCCAGCCTCGATTCCACAGTTTACTTTCAGGGATGCCGTCTTGACGGGCTCGGCTCCGTCAGCCCCTAAGTCTCCCCTGCAAGCCGATCTCGTTCAAGCTAACTTGGCCTCGATTGTCAGGGATGGTAAACACCGTCGGTGCCCCCAAATTTGGTTCCAAGAATCAGTCCTCGAGGAGTTTTTCACCCCATGGAGGGAAACCCTAATTATCAAACCACTAGGAATTACTTTTGGATATGTTGTAATGAAAGAATGTTTAACACGAGCATGGATACTTATTGTATGTTTTGACTTGTTGGACATCGGCCATGGGGGCTTTCTTGCAAAATTCAAAATCCCGGTAGAAAGAGAAAAAGTGTTAACGAATGGGCCTTGGTTATATTCGACCATTGCTTGGCTGTTAGGAGGTGGTTCCGAGAAGTAGATCCGGCAGTGACGAAGAACAACACGATACAAACCTGGGTATGTTTTCCAGATTTAAATCTGACAAATTATAAAGAACAAGGCATGAGGGTGATTACAGTGGGTATTGGAAAGTTAGTGAAAATCGACGTAAACACACTTGCAATTAATAGAGGCAGATTTTCCCGGGCTTGCGTTGAGCTCAACCTGGAAGAACCGTTGATTGGAATGCTTGATGTGGACAGGAAGATAATCCGCGATGCCTACGAAAGCCTCCACACGGTGTGTATGGTGTGCAGAAGATATGGCCATTTGCAGATTAAATGTGCCGTCTCTCTACAACCAGCGACAAATCAATCAAAGGCTTCCAATTCTGAGCATTCAACAGCAGAAGATGAGGAGGTCGGTTATCCAATTCAGAGGTGGTTGGGATGGGCTTCGAAGATTCTGCCAGCCTGTTACACGCACATAAGGAGACTCCACCGTCCAAGGTGGATCCGGCCCATCATAGGGATAATTCTGCTAGGCCTAACCTTCAAGTGGGCCAATGGATGTTGGTAACTCGTCAAAGGCCCAGGAAAAAAATATTTCATGACAACCATAAGGAGAAGTCCAATGGGCTGAGCAAGTTTGGGCCGCCAGTTTTTCCGCATACATCATTTAAACATCCCTCCAATCTGGCAGCAGCCCGAAGTACAAATATGAACCCTGCTCCCATCACATTCCATGCTACTTCTTCCAGTATTCAATAGGCAAAGGACAAAAATCTAATGCCACGACAGAAACGGGGAAGGACTGAGTGAACCCCTTGTGATTCGTCTAAAGAAGGGTTGTCAAGGAGAACTGATTTAGTATTGAATCCAAAAAATAATACACAGAGGCATGAAACCGCTTCACTGCCTACTTTGCCTTCGAGCAGTGTCATACAGATTTGCCCCACATCCACTCATGACACTGATATGGAGGTGTCTGTCAGTGGAGGATCGAAAGAGGTCCGACCTCAATAATGCATGTGTCTCAGCTGGATACGTCAAGGGGTATGTGGTTAAATTTTGTATACTATATTTATGGATTTTGATAATTTCTCTATACTATCCTGGAATGTTCACGGGGTAATGAACTCACGTGCATGTCGATATTTGGCGCAATGCATACTACTTCACCAGTTCTCGCTTGCCTTTTTGTTTGAGCCGCAAGGTCCGTATGACATACTACGGAAATTTATATATCGCCTCAGGTATTCTCCTTTGGTCATTCAGGAGGTCACTGGCCGTGCGGGAGGTATCTGGATCCTTGAAAGGTCAGGTGGCAGCGTATCTTTGGAAGTTTTCGATGAGTCTGAACGCATTGTCACCATCAGGCACTAATCGGGGTCTTCTACATGGTTGTGTTCAGCTATATATGCTTACCCTAGCCATTTTCGACGCCGCAACAATTTGGATTCGCTTATACAACTCCATAATCGAATATCGAAGCCAATGTTCATTATAGGGGACTGGAATGAAATCCTTGAGCCTTCTGAGTTTATCGAGGGAATTTTCTTACCGTCGCATGCGGATGAATTCAAGCAATGTTTTAGTGAATGTGGACTTTTCCAGTCCAGACTGAAGGATCTCCCTTTACTTGGTATCGTCAAGCTAATCAAGTGCAATTCATTAAGAAACGGTTGGACAGGGGGATGGCTTCATTTTAATGGCTTGATCAATTTTCTCATGGACATATACTTACCTTGCCAAGGCTTGGCTCGGATCATGCACCGCTTCTCCTTAAGTGTGGGGAATCTACAATGCGTCACTCTGGCAGGCCCTTTATATAGGAGGCTCAGTGGAGTCGCCAGGGATCATACTATCAGCTAGTTCAGAATGCTTGGACAGAGGGATTCAGTTTACTGCAGGATAGTCTAGGCCACCTTAGGTCTCTATCTATAGAGCACTGCCAGGCTGAAGCACGCCGATTTCGAAATCAAAAAAAAAAATATCATTCGATGCCTGGCAGGTTTGGATCGGCATTGCAGCATGTGGATTCGGCACGTCTAATTTCATTAGAACAAAAGCTACAGCAGCAATATCAAGAAATATTGGACTTGGAAGAGTTATTCCGGTACCAACGGGCGAGAGAAGATTGGATACGGTTGGGCGATCGTAATACTCGGTATTTTCATGCCCAATCTAAATTTCGTTATCACAAGAACATTATTCATGGGTTGGTGATCGATGATGGAAACTGGTGTTGTAATCAAGCTACTCTACAAGAATATGCTCGTGATTTCTAAATCAATTTGTTTGCTGATTCCAACCCACTTGAGCCCGCCAGTACCATTCCCCCTTTACAACCTTTGTCTGCTGCAGATTGCTATATGGAACATAATATCGTGAATCCAACAGAAGTGGTGGCTGTATTGAATCAGTTCAAACCACTTGCAGCTCCAGGACCAGATGGGTTTCTAGTGGACTTTATAAGCAGCATTGATCGGTTGTTGGACCAACAATTATCTCCATGATTCGTCAGGCTTTTGATACAGTTACTTCTGCACCTGAACTAGCTAAAGCATATATTTGCTTAATACCAAAAGTGCAGATACCCTCCAACATCTGACAATACCGGCCTATTACACTTTGTAATGTCGCTTACAAATTCATCTCCAAGGTTATTATCAATCGCCTGCGCCTGTTCTACAAAGGTATATATATCCCCTCTTCAGTCGGCTTTCCTCCCCGGGTACAGTGCATAATGCTATTCTTCTACAAGAATTAATATATTTTCTCTCACGACCTCAAACTAGGATTAAGGCTATTGTTATGAAGATAGATCTTGAAAAAGCATATGATAATGTCCGGTGACAGTTTCTAGAAGAATGTCTCACTCAAATGCAGCTGCCGGAAGGTCTCCACTGGATCATCATGTCGTGTATATCTTCTCCAAATTATTCACTATTGTGAAATGGTCGACCTACAGCTGAATTCCAGCCTTCACGGGGACTTTGCCAGGGTAACCCCCTTTCCCCCCTACTTATTTAATATTGTGATGGAAAGGATGTCAATATATATTGATCAAGCTGTGCAGCAAGGCATATGGCAGCCAATCAAATTCTCTACTGGAAGTAGGGGAATTTCACATCCTCTATTCGCAGACGACCTCATACTTTGCACGATGGCTAATGAAGATAGTGTTAATTGTGTGTCGACCATACTACATAATTTTGCAGAATGCTCAGGTCTCAAGGTAAATTATACCAAATCCATGGCTTTTGCTTCCAGGCACGTTACGGATGAGAAAAAAATCGCAGCTCTTCACTCTCACACCTATTCCTTTCATGAGTAACATTAGATTTTATTTATGGTTCCCAGTCGTGTTGGTTCCCATTCCTATGATTTTGTTCTGGAAAAAATTGACAAAAGGCTTTCATGTTGGGCCATGAAATTATTAAACAAGGCTGGCCGGATTACACTAACACGGCACGCCCTTGCGGCCATCCCGACTTACTACATGCAAATTGGCTGGCTTCCGGAGGTCACATGCCGCATAATAGATCAGCGTATTAGGAATTTTATTAGGATGGATCGATCAGGGAAGGGACTGAATTTAGTTTGCTGGGAAAAAATTGCAGCTCCAAAGACAAGGGGTGGCCTGGGATGTCGTTCGTCGAGGTTATTTAATATTGCCCTCCTTGGCCGCATAGCTAATGAATTCCTTCTATGTAAGGATAAATTTTGGGTTCAAGAATTGCGATGCATCTATGTCCGGGCAGGAGCCCCTCCTCAATTCTTCACCTTGGTGGGTCCTTTACATGGCGTAGCATAAAAGCGTTGCACCTTGCCGGGGGATATGATTTTAAAATTGGTAATGGTGTAAGCTCCCTGTGGTACTCACCCTGGTGCCATGGTAAGGCCATTGCGCCACGGCTCCCATTTATTGAAATATGTGACACGGCTTTGAAGGTTGCGGACATTGTGGGGTCTGAAGGCTGTGATCTCTCGCCTATCCAATCTCTACTACCGCATGAAATGCGTTTGGAATAATACAACGTCCCCATCCAATTCTGCATCACGCCTCTGAGGATGGATGGCAGTGGAAAATGAATATTGATAGGGTCTATTCCGTTCGGTCTGGATACTCTTATCTTCTAGCAATGAGCGTGCCACTAGCCACTGGTCTTGGATGTCGGTTAGTAAGATCCCTGAGAAGTTATGCTTCCTCATATGGATAATAGCATGGGCAGCCTTGTTTTGCAATGCGTTGCGTTATATCGACAGGTTGCGGCCTCTCCATTATGTGGAGATGTAGCGTGAAAGAAGAACATTGGTTTCATAGTATGTTCTACTATTATTGGGTCAAATCTTTGTGGCGTGCTCACTCCGTCTTCCTTCCAGATGATCTCCACACGATTGATCAAAACAGTATCCACTTTTGGTTGCTTGGCATGTACAACACTTATAGGTTTCTCTTCACAGCAGGTATTTGGCATGTATGGATGGAAGGAATTTTAGGACTTTCCATAGTCGAACAACACCACTATATATACTTGTCCGGCATATTTGGCATCTGAGTGAAACAATGTCAAGGACTCAATCCACTTCTTCGTCCGTTGGTGTGCATCCTAGATTGGTATATTGGAACATGGGACCAGGGGCAATGCACTATTTCCATTCTGATGGATCCTATTACATGCGGCTAGAATGGCTGGGTATAGAGCTGTTTTACGGAATGTTGATGGGAGTTGGATAAGTGGTGTTTCCGGTTTCCTGGGCAAAGTATCAGTATTACAAACTGAACTTGCAGGCACCATGTTTGGCCTCCGACTTAGTCCTGCAAATGGAATCAAGGACGTTTGATGTGTCTCGGATTCTAAAGAGGCACTCAGGTTAGTTGGTGTTGCTCAACCGGCTTCTCACTGGTTATCGTCTTTCATCGAACAAATTAAGGATCTTAAGAGACAATTCCAATCATGCAATTTCCAGCACATTCTTAGAGAAGGCAATGCTGTGGCTGATTCCTTAGCACGGATTGGAACGACTGGGGATCTATTCTACACGACTTGGGCTTTCCCCCTGGATGATGTAAAGTCGCTTTTGGCATCTTTATTTTCCGTTCCTAGCCTTCATTGGTTGTTCAAGCAAAAAAAAGAAAAAATTATTAACATAGAATATGTGAACAAATTGTATATTTCTATTTTTGTTTTGACTAATAGTATAGTGTCTATATTATAGTTATCAATTAAGTTACCTAGGCCTTAAGTGGCTAAGCCAAAAAAAAAAAAAAAAAAAATTAAGTTACCTATTCTCCCCCACAATCTCTTCCAAATTCCAATCTATCTCATACAACAAAAAGTACATTTAATTTAATTATCAATTTAATTCTCATTATTAATTTTTAATTATTGCACTAATTATCATTTATAACATAATTTACTTATTTCTATGGATCTTATTATTATTATTATTATTATTATTATTATTATTATTATTATTATAATTATTATTATTATTATTTATAATTATTCTATACTCTCCAAATTATTTCATATTTCTAAATAGAACATTCAACATCGCTATATTTAACATGTATGGCCACATAAATGTTATAATGGGGACGTTTGGAAGTCAGCGAATCCGCTATCCGTAGCGAATCCGCTGGCTCACAAACATCCCCAATAAAACTTAATGATTTAAAAAAATTAATTAAATCAATTATTAACATAGAATATGCCAACAAATTGTACATTTCTATTTTTATTTTAATTAATTTAAATAACTATAAAAAATAGTTATAGCAATAAATTAAATACCCCAATAATTTTGACAAGTGTTTTAGGCGGGAAAACACACAAGAGAGTTTTAGGTTAATACATACATCTACTATATCTTATAAGAGGGAGTTATGTAATCTCCCATTGGATTGTACGCCGTCGGATTGAAAATTGAATTGGAATTCTGTCCGTTGGATCCAATATCATTGGTTGGGTCGGGTTTAGGGAATGGTTGGATCCAATTGCAAACTCAAATCCCGCTTCCTCTCTGTCTCGCCTCTCACACACCACCACCATTCGCGCCGCCGCGACCTCGCCCTCTCTTCTCCAGTTTCCTTTTCAATCTTCGTACGCCGAATCGCTCTGCCCGCACCGTTCCGTCGGTCGTCTGCCGAACGCCCCTAATCGCCTCTGCCGCCACCCCATCCGAGTCAAACATCTCCCTATCTCTGCGGCGCCTGCCTCTCCCTGCCCGTCGTGCCCATCGGAGGTCATTAAGGTCAGGATTTTTTTTATAGTTTTAGGGTTATTATTTGGGGGGTGCCCTCCTCTTCTCATCCCTTTTTTCCCTCGTCTCTTATCCTTCCATCAATCCCTTCTTCTACCTGCAATTTCATTTAGTGATTGTTGCGTGCTGCAAAGACCCAATTTTAATTACTGTTCATTCCGGGTTCGTTTGGTCTGAATTGGGATTTGTTTAGTTGCCCCAAAAATTCCCTTTCTGGGAGGGGCGGTTAATTCTCACTCTATGTTCTTGATTATGTCAATTAGGGTTTTATTTTCATCTTTGTGCAAACTGGCCCTTTCTGTTCTCAATTTTCTTAATCAGCGTGAATCTACAGTTCGTTTGTGTATCTTGGTTTGAATTTTTTAGCTTTTGTGTCGATCCCGTGAAATTTAGCTTTGTTACGTTAAATTAATGTGTTCTGAGAATGTTGAAGTGTAGTGTTCTAATGCGTTCTTGGTGTGAACTTGATGGGAAAAATCCGTACGGATATCAATTTATTATGTTGTGCATAGTCGGTGAGGGTGAAATAGAGGTTATATACAGAATCATTTCTAATTAACAAAAAATCAGAAAATTATTGTGGCTGCTTATCAAATTGAACATGGGTGGTGTAGGCATTGCAGGGTCAAGCTCAAGGTGCATCAGCAACGGAAAGCTGCAAGTACCCGGCGATCCTCTTCGGCGTCTGTTCCATTGACTCCTCGACACGCCGGTGACATTCTGGAGTTGAGCAATCTAAAAAATTGCATTCCGTAGCCCTAGATCCGGCGCCCACTGATGCACCCTGTGAAACCACATTTAAATAAGCGTAAATTGTGTTAAAACGAACCTAAATTGCATGCATGATACCCTATTTTACTGTTTTTTAGTTTATATTTCATGTGGTTTGTAAATATTAATAAGACTGGTTAAATTGAGCTTATCCGAGTCTAATTTACCTTGTTTTATGCTTAATAATAAGACTTTGGCAATTCTAATACATTGCAATGATGTTTCAGGCATTAAAATGATGAAAAAAGATGTTCGGAGGTCAGAGGATGTCAAATTCGGAATTTTCAACACTGGAAAAGCTCCAGAATGCGCCACATAGGCATGGCGGCGCCTAAAATCATGCTCAGGCGCCACATCAGGCGCCGCATCAACACTTGGGAAAATTTCGGATTGGAAAAAGCTTCAGGATGCGCCGCACCTTCTTGGTGGCGCATAAAAACACCTCCAGGCGCCACTTTTTGCGCCGCAGGGTAAATTTTAGGAAATTGTCAGAATGCACCGCACCTTCTTCGCGGCGCCGAAAAGCACCTTGGAGCGCCACAAAATGCGCCACTTTCAAAAATTCGGAAAATCTTCATATGCGCCGCAGCTCCTTGGTGGCGCCGAAAACCTCTTCCGAGCGCCACTTTTTGAGCCACAATCGCGGTTGAGCAGTTTTCTAACCTCCCGAACTCGGTTTTAAACACCGTTTTTCGTCATTTCTTTAGACACAGACTTACCATTTTCGACAGAAACTCTCTGAAAACAAATTCTAATGGGAGAAGAAGGCCGGAAACACAAATCCATGCCGGAGGAATGCATCAGGAACGACTTTCTGGGCGTGTTCTTCCTATTCTAGGTGTTGCCTTTCTTATTCTTGCTTTGTAATGAATTGAAATTACCTCTAAATGTAATCTGCTGTCATGTTTTTAATTTGTAGACGGATTTCTGTATTGTTCGTGTTAGAAGTGTTCTAGAACGAGAGTTCAGAATCACTTTGAAGTATGAATTTATCTGTTTTATGGAAGAAATATAATTTATCGATGTTTTCATGTGTTGAATCTGGATTAATCTGCTATGGTATGTGAATCTGTATTAGAATGATATGTTAGATGCCTACAAAATGATCGACAATCTGTGTTTTACCAAATCTGCTATTCAAATTAATAATCTGCTAAAGCTTTGAATTGATCGATCAATCTGTGTTTTTCTATTTTTAGCAATCTGGCATTAATTCTAATCTATCTGCATTTTAATATTATTAATTAAACCCAGTTACCATGTTTAATCGTTATTTTACCATAATTGTTAGATTATTTACACTGTTCTGCATAATTAAATGTTAGAATCCAATTCTGTGATTTCTGCTTTGCTAAATCGGGAGATAAAAAGTAGAATTAATATTTTAGTACCGGAATTGGGAATAAATTACATTATAAATGGATTCTGGCATATGCACAATGATTTGGGAAATGAAAAGTGCCTTTTAATTGCTATAGGAAAATTTGTATGCTTGGAAAAGACTCAAATTTAGGCCTAGAATAATGATTGCAGAATGTTAGATAATTTAATCAGCTTCCATGAAATCCGTTTAAGCATAATTTGATTATTAGTAGATTACAATATTTTTAATCTTTATAAAATAATTAATTCTAAGAAATTGATCTTTTTAGACATTGGAAAATGCTAAATCAATATGCAATTTCTATTTTATATAAAGATGGCAATATTTAAAATATTACAAGCATCTCCCATTTATATCTTTATTAATTAAAATTTTAACTTGCTTTATTTTAAATTTAATGTCACTATTTTTAAATTAAATCACCATTAGAATTAATCAAACTCTTTTTAAATATATAAAATATAATTAATGAACTTAAGAACAATTAAAATCTTCTCCGGAATGAAATAATATTCTGAAATTCCCTGTGGTTCGACCCGGTATTCACCGGTTTTTATTACTTGATGACAATCATCCGCTTGTGGTAAAATATGAGTAGTGAAAATCACCCATCAAGTTTTTGGCGTCGTTGCCGGGGAATTTGTTGTGAACTTTTAATTGTTTTTAGTTTATTAATTAAAATTTATTAAGTTAAATATTAATTTAACTGTTGCTTATTTATTTTATTTTTATTTAATATTTGCAGTGCGAAGCAAACAAGCAGAAATAGCTTATGATCCTGCAATTGAGCGTACTCTTAGAGCTATTAGATTAGGGAAACGTAGGTGACCTGCTCAGTTGGAAATTTTAATTAATTCATCCTCTGATGAAGAAAACTATTCTCCAACGACTGGAGTTTCAACAATTCAAACTAATCAATTAGTTGCTCAGTTCAATAGGTTAAACATGGCAGCGAATAACAATGATAATCAGGGTAACAATGGAGGTAATGGTGGTGATTTGGAACACGATGATCAAGCTGAAATGACCATTGAAGAACATTTACAAGGAACTAGTGGAAATCTGCTTAATAGAACTCCAAGGCCAGATGTAGATGCTTTAAGCTTTACCCTTCAGCCTGCATTAATCACAATTGTTCAAGCTAATCAGTATAATGGAGCACCTACTAATGATGTTGTAGAACACATAAGAAACTTTCTGGACTATTGTGACACAGTGAAAATAAATGGTGTTACCAGTGATGAAATTAAGTTGAGATTGTTCTCGTTTTCACTCAGAGATAAAGCTAAAACTTGGTATAATTCACTTCAATTAAGGGATGTTACTACTTGGAATAAAATGTTAGAAGCCTTCTTAGAACAGTTCTTCCCACCATCCAAAGTTATTGAATTGGAAGAAAAAATCAAAGAATTTGTGCAAGATGAGGGTGAAACTTTACTTGAAGGATGGGATAGATACAACACTTTAATGGCGAGATGTCCGAATCATGGCTTTGAGGACTGGCATCAGATGCACTTCTTTTACAATGGACTGATTGATCATTGGAGGAATTTGTTGGATGCAGCAGCTGGAGATTCTTTTCTGTCTATAGGACCTTCTAGAGCTAAGGAAATCATAGAGAAAAAGATTTCTAACATGAAAAAATTTCCTGGTAAGAAAAATGCTAGAAACAAAACAAAAGGAGGAATCTATGAGGTAGAAAAGGCAGTTGCTATAGATTCTAAGTTAGATGCTTTGATGAGGGAGGTTTCTACGCTTAAGAAAGGTCAAGCTAAAGTTGTGAGATGCGGTATTTGTCATGGACCTCACGAGTCATCAGCCTGTCACCTTCTTGATCAAGGACTTCAAGAGACTATGCAGTGTGAAGGGACTGAGAAGCAAGTGGAAGATGTGAACTACATGGGAAATAGGCAGCAAAATTACAATCAGAACCGTCCTCAAAACCAAAACTTCTATCCAAATCAAAATGCTCAATTTCAACAAAATACCTACCCACAAAACAACCGTCAACCTTACCCTCAGAACCAAAATCAGAATTACCAAAATCAAAATCAAAATCAGAATTTTCAAAACCAAAATCAGAACCAAAACTATAATCAGAACAGAAATCAGAATTACCAAAATCAAAATCAAAATCAGAATTTTCAAAACCAAAATCAGAACCAAAAATATAATCAGAACAGAAATTAGAATCAACCTTTTTACCCTAACCAACAGTCTAGGAACTTTCAACCTCAACAACAGCTGCAACAAAACCAAGGAAGTGATGAGGTCAATTTAAAAGAGTTAATGAGCACAATCGTATCTCAACAACAAACAATTCAGCAAATGCAAGCCTCAATGAGAAATTTAGAAGTTCAAGTTGGTCAGATTGCTAGGGATACCTCAGATAGACAGCAAGGAACACTACCAAGCATGCCTGATCCTAATCCAAAAGAGCAGTGTAAAGCAATCACTTTAAGGAATAAAAAGGAACTGCCAAATCCTTACCCTACCTTAGATGATCCAGAGGTTTTAGCTGATACTGTAGATGATCAAAGTGAGGATATAGAGAAAGAAAGTCAGCATAAAAACACTGATGAGCCTAAGGAGAGTGAGAAACTCAGAGTTGAACAGAGTAAGGATAAGGGAAAGTCTACTGTCTCAGTCAAGCCGTATCAGCCACATATCCCATATCCACAGCGTCTTAAAAAGACCAAGGAAGATAAAGATTATGCTAAATTCTTAGAAGTCTTTAAGAATTTAAGAATTGATATCCCTTTTTCTGATGCCATTGCACAAATGCCCGTGTATGCTAAGTTCTTAAAAGAAATTCTATCAAAAAAGAGGAGTGTTGATGATGAAGAGAAAGTGACACTGACAGGGGAATGTAGTGCAATCCTACAAAGAAGGCAACCTATTAAACAAAAAGATCCTGGGAGTTATACTATTCCGTGCATTATTGGCACAAAAGAATTCAACAAAGCTTTGTGTGATCTCGGGTCTAGTATTAATTTGATGCCTTTACATGTCTTTAGAGAACTAGGGGTAGGAGTTGTGAAGCCTACTAGGATGCAGCTACAGCTTGCTGATAGGTCTATTAGGACTCCTTTAGGCATTGTAGAAGATGTTCCTGTTCAAGTAGAGAGTTTCATCTTCCCTGTCGACTTTGTTGTTCTTGATATGGAAAAAGACATTGATATTCCTCTGATTTTAGGTAGACCATTTTTGCAAACTGGTAGGGCTATGGTTGATATGGATGATGGTAAAATTACAATAAAAGTAGGTAATGAACAAGTGTCGTTTGACATTTCTAAGACAACTAAAACACAACACGCTAGTTCTGACACCTACCCGTGTAATAGAGTGACAGCCATCTATCAGGAGGATGAGGTGATTGAGAGAGAGTTCTTTGCTAGACATGATCCCTATAGGAAATTTGAGCAGTTAGTAGAGAGTTGTGAGGACTTGGCTGGAAGTAAGTGTGAGGGAGGATTACCTGTGCAAGTAACATGTGCGATAGAAGAATCCAAGTTAGTCCCGTCTGTTGAAAAGCCACCTACATTGACATTGAAGGAGCTGCCATCACATTTGAGGTATGTTTTTCTTGGTGAGAATGATACTTTACCTGTTATTGCAAGTAATAAATTAAATGATGATCAATTAAATGCATTAACCCAAGTGTTGAGTAAGCATGTTAGAGCAATAGGTTGGACGATAGCTGACATCAAGGGACTGAGTCCAGCATTGTCTACAAACCGGATTTATATGGAGGAGGATGACAAGCCAGTGAGACAGCCCCAGAGGAGACTGAATCCACATCTACAAGAAGCTGTAAGAGCAGAGGTGATTAACCTACTCGATGCAGGTATTATCTATCCTATCTCTAATAGTCAGTGGGTGAGTCCAGTTCAAGTAGTGCCTAAAAAGGGAGGTATGACTGTGATTAGAAATGAAAATGGTGAATTAGTACCTACTAGACCTACTACCGGATGGCGTGTATGCATTGATTATAGGAGATTGAATGAGAAGACTAGGAAAGATCATTTTCCATTGCCTTTTATTGATCAAATGCTAGAGCGTTTAGCTGGTCATGAGTTTTATTGCTTCTTAGATGGCTATTCTGGGTATAATCAAGTTCCAATTGCACCTGAGGATCAAGATAAAACTACATTTACATGTCCTTACGGTACATTTGCATATAGGAGAATGCCATTTGGTTTGTGTAATGCTCCAGCTACGTTCCAGAGATGCATGATGTCTATATTTTCTGATTTAATTGAGACATGCATTGAGGTATTTATGAATGATTTTTCTGTATTCGGGTCTGATTTTGAGAAATGTTTAATTAACTTGGAAAAAGTTCTGATTAGATGTGAAGAGTCAAATTTAGTCCTTAATTGGGAAAAATGACATTTTATGGTTAATGAAGGTATTGTCTTAGGACATAGGATTTCTAAAAATGGCATTGAAGTTGATAGGGCTAAAGTAGAAGTAATTGTAAAAATTCCACCTCCTAATAATTTAAAAACTTTGAGAAGTTTTCTGGGACATGCTGGATTCTATAGAAGGTTTATAAAAGATTTTTCTAAAATTGCATTACCTCTGTTTAAGCTGCTATGGATGTTGAGTTTGATTTTACTGACGAGTGTATTGAGGCGTTCAATAGGATCAAGGAAGCATTGGTGATAGCACCAATTATTCAGCCACCTGACTGGAGTTTGCCATTTGAGATCATGAGCGATGCTAGTGACTTTGCTGTTGGAGCAGTACTGGGTCAACGAAAGGATAAGAAGCTTCATGTCATTTATTATGCTAGTCAGGCTTTAAATTCTGCACAAAGAAATTATGCCACCACTGAAAAAGAACTTTTATCTGTTGTGTATGCATGTGAGAAGTTTAGACCATATCTGATTGGCTCTAGGACTGTAGTTTACACTGATCATGCTGCCATTAAATATCTATTTGCAAAGAAAGATGCTAAACCACGGTTAATTAGATGGGTATTATTGTTACAGGAATTTGATTTAGAAATTAAAGATAGAAAAGGAGATGAAAATCCTGTAGCTGATCATCTATCTAGATTGGAGCATGAAAAAGGAGAAGAAAGATTAATTAATGATGCATTTCCTGATGAAAATTTGTATTTAATAAATAACACTTCCTCTGATCCGTGGTTTGCTGATTTTGTAAATTATTTAGCATGTGGTGTAATTCCTGATCATTTAAAATGGCATAGCCAAAAGCAAAAATTTAAAACTAATGCTAAATATTTTGTTTGGGATGAACCTTATTTGTTTAGACTGTGTTCAGATCAAATCATAAGGAGATGCATTCCTGACGAGGATTTTGAAAAAGTTTTAAAGGCTTGCCACGAAGGACTTGGAGGAGGACATGTTGGACCGAATAGGACAGCTCATAAGGTACTCGAAGGTGGTTTATATTGGCCTAATATTTATCGTGATGCTAGATCATTTATGCAAAAATGTGATGTATTTTAAAGGGCTGGTAATATCACTAAAAGAGATGAAATGCCACTAAAAGCAATTATGCCTTTTGAGGTGTTTGATTTGTGGGGAATTGATTTTATGGGTCCATTTCCACCATCTAATGGGAAATTGTATATTCTTGTTGCTGTAGAATATGTATCAAAATGGGTAGAAGCTGAATCATGTGCTTTAAATGATGCTAAACAAGTGATTAAATTCTTGAAAAAGCAAATCTTTACTCGTTTTGGTGTGCTAAAGCAATCATTAGTGATGGTGGATCTCATTTTGTCAATAGGGTTGTTAATTAATTGTTATCTAGATTTCATGTTCATCATAGGATAACAACACCCTATCATCCTCAAGCCAATGGTCAGGTAGAAGTCACTAATCGTGAGATTAAAAAGATTTTGGAAGCCACTATAGGAAAATCTAGAAAAGATTGGGCTTTTAAGTTAGATGAAGCAGAACAGCTTTTAAAACACCTATAGGTATGACTCCTTTTAAATTGGTTTATGGTAAAGCTTGTCACTTACCTTTTGAACTGGAGTTTAAATCACTTTGGGCTATGAAAAAGTTGAATTTTGAATTTAAAGAGACTCAAGGAAAAAGGAAAGTAGATCTTACTGAATTAGAAGAAATTAGACGTCAAGCGTATGATAATGCTCTAATTTATAAGGAAAGAACAAAGCTTTATCATGATAAAATTCTTAGGCCTAAGGTGTTTGAAGCTGGACAGTTAGTGCTTTTATATAATTCTAGATTTAAGGTGTTTCCTGGTAAATTGAAGACAAAATGGTCAGGGCCTTTTAGGATTGTTAAAGTGTTGGATAATGGTGCAGTAGTTTTAAAAGCTGAAGATGAAAGGGAATTCACTGTAAATGGTCAAAGACTTAAACATTATTTTGGAGATGAAGTTAAACTCATCGAACAAATTAATGTGAAGCCTTTGGTTATTTAAATCTGCTTACTAAAGTATTTGCATTGCATGTTTAATTATGTTGAGTTTTTATTTATTAAACTTATAAAAACCAATAAAAATTATAAATGAGAGAAAAAAAAACAAAAATATTTTGCATTTTATTGTTTATGTGCTTTTATTTGCTTTATTGTTCTTGCTTTAATGTAATTTAAATGTGCTTTTAGTTTAATTATGTTGTTTGAATTTTATGCTATGTTAATTGCGTGTGCTTGAATAAATTGAGTGGGACATTGCCTATGAATTGGAATAAGTAGCAAAATGTTGAGAAATGATGGATTTATGTGTGCTTGGAGATTGATCTTGATACGTGCAAGTTGACTCGGTGATGAATTGAGGAGGGGGATCTATATGGACTAATTGGTTTAATTGAGGGGAACTATGAACTGGGAGGATTTAAGGAGGCTATATATGCTAAATCTGACTTGCTAACCTTATGGAGTGAATTGACTATCATTATGGTCGAGTTTGAGCTGAAATTTGAGTGTCACAGACTCAGATTAGGCGCCACACCTTCTTGGTGGCGCCTAAAATCATGCTCGAGCGCCACAATATGCGCCAATTTCGAACCTGGAAAAATTTTGGTCAGGTTATGAGCCACTCGTACTGTGTGGCGCATAAAATCACTCCGGAGCGCCATTTCCGGCGCCGCCTCCAGACTTGGAATTTTTTTTCAAAAATCCCAGGCGCCGCATCAACTGTGCGGCGCCGAAAAGGCCTTTCAAGCGCCACATGCGGCGCCGACCCGCGGGTCAGAGACCCCTGACCCGGTCCAAAAACGGGATTTAATCCCAAAAATTCTTCTCTTCCTCATTTTGCCCAACGATTGACCGAGCCTTCCTCCTTTTCTTCTTCCTACAACCAAGCGCCACATCTCCCATCAAGCGACACACTTGCGCCAATCCGGTAAAAATTCTTCCAATTCTTGTTTCTTCCTATCAATTATCATCCACATTGTTCAATTCTCATTCCAAAACCCAAATTTTGCTTTTTAATCAAATTAGGGTTCTTCAACCCTAGTTCTTCAAGTTTTGGGATTTTACTCCCAAGTGCTCCAATCCTTCAATTTAGGTAAGAATGGTTACCCCAACTCAAATTTTATCATATTCTAGTGCTTTGGAATACATTAGTTTTGGTATTTGTGTTGTTGCTCAAAGTTTGGGTATTGTTAGAATGTGGGAATAAACTTGTTTTAATTGTCTAAATCTTAGTTTGAACATGAACAAATGTTGTAGAACATGGATTGAATGCATAATGTGAAATTTTTGGATTAACATTAAAATTTGGGATTTTTGAAAATTAAAATCTGGAAATTGCTTTAAAATTAATTAAAATGACATTTTGATTAATAAAATGGATAAAATATCACTAGAACATGTCATTTTAGTTATATTAACAATATAAGCTTATTTTCATGCCAAAAATTCAATGTTCTTCATAATGTGAGTTAATTGGAGCATGTTTTGATAAAAACTCTTCTATTTATAACTTGGTTAATTAAAATAGGTTAATTTATCATATGAATAAATTGGAATGGATTTAAATATTAATTTAAACCATTTGTAATGCACTAGTGATGGCTAGGTTTTCTCCCGATAGAGGAAAAACGGCGACGCCGCCACAAGAGGCTTCTCGCGCAAGGCAACAGGCTGCATCGTTCAAGGAGGCTCTCAAAGAAAGGCTCGACGGAGGATGTCAGGATGCGGAGGGATCTTCTTGCTGAGAAACTTATCACCAAGGAGTATGTCGGAGGTGATAGGCGGATTCCTAGTTTTGTGATTTCGGACGAGTTAGAGGAGGAGGTCGGCAAGGAATGGCAGCAGGCCCTTGTGGTCAAAACCATGGGGATCAAGGTGAATTTTAGGGTCCTGAAAGAGCGGCTGGAGCGGCTTTGGAAGTGCGTGGGAGGGCTAGATGTGATCGACGTAGGGTATGGGTATTATGTGATTAAGTTTCATCAGGAGGAACACAGGGAGAGGGTGATTAATGGCGGACCTTGGATGTTGTTCGACCATTACTTGCCGATCATGAAGTGGAGGAGGGAATTTGATCCGGCGACGGAGGTGGTGCAGAAGACAATGGTATGGGTTCGCATGATGGGTCTATCTGTACAACACTTTAAGGAGGATTTTTTGCATGCTTTTGCATCGGACATTGGTGAAGTGGTGAAATTCGATAAATTTACCAGGGAGCACGAGAGAGGCCGATTTTCCAGGGTCTGCGTGGAATTAGATCTTAATGAGCCGGTGGTTGGAAAATTTTTGGTTAACGGAAGGTGGATCCATGTGGCCTATGAAGGCCTTCATTTGATTTGTAAGTCTTGCGGTAGGTACGGCCACTTTCCTAGAGATTGTAAGCACAAGGCTGAATTTGGTAACCCGGATGAGGGTATTGACCAGGACAGGGAAAAGAAGGAAAGGGAACGCAAGGGCAAGGGTAAAGTTAACGAGGATGGGCCGAGGAGTAATCAGGCTGCAGCTACACAACCGGAAGAGCACCGGGCTGAACCCACAAAGAAAGCGGAGGATGGTGTGGGTGACATGTATGGAGATTGGATAACAGTGGGGCGTAGGAAAAATAGGACGCACCAGAAGATGCGCGACCAAAAGGCGGATCACACAAGCAAGATGGAACATAAGGGGGATAGGATGGGCAAGGCTGCGACCAAGCAGTCGAATGACACCGGTAGGGAGACGCCTCAGCAACATGGGCTGAGGACACACAAACAGCAGCATCATCAGATGGGGACTGTGGATAAAGGACCTGGAACGGGGTTTTTAAGTATCCTACCTCCGCCGAAGGGGACTAAACGGACTAGGATTGATGCGGAATCATTGAAGGATAATCACGAGGATGTTGGAGCCTCGGTTCAGAGATTGGCTATCGGTTGGAGGGATTCTCCTGGAGATGCGGATAGTCGGAGCAAAACGGGATCAAGGGAAGAGAACTGGGTGGACGCCTTGGAAGATGAAGGGTAGATGCGTCCCTGTTCAAATGCACACTCCTTTCCAGTTTGTTATGGAGTTTAATGATTTTAAAATTTTATCTTGGAATGTTCAAGGCCTTATGGGAGAGGAGTCACAACGGTGGCTTACTAATTGTGTTCGATCTAATTCACCTGATCTACTTTGCATCATGGAGTCACAGGGCCGGTTTGATAGGGTGCGCATGATTTTTTGGCGACTTGGCTATGAGCTGCTTCATATTCAGGAGACGGTGGGGAGAGCAGGGGGATTATGGGTTTTCAAATCCAGGAGGTGTAATTGTCAGGCAACTGTGGTTGATATAAGGGATCGGCTGGTCAGCGTAGAAGTGAGGGGTCGGTCGACACAGTGGGTTGCCACCTTTATATATTGAAACCCTAATTATCAGAAGAGAAGGGGTGACTGGCAGCGGCTTATGCAGCTTTCTGATTTAATTCAGGGAGCGTGGATGGTGGTGGGCGACTGGAACGAAATCACGCAAGAAGATGAGGTGAGTGGTGGAGTATTTCTTCCAGATAGAGCAGAAGAATTTCGCAGCGCCCTCAGCAACTCTCGACTGGTGGGAATCCCAACTTTAGGCTCCATGTTTACGTGGGTCAGAAGGGTTGGAATGGATAATCGTATTCAAAAGAGGCTTGATAGAGGGGTCGCTAACCTGGAGTGGCAGAACCTGTTTACTGAGGGCCGTATTCACCACTTGGCGAGGCTTGGCTCGGATCATTGTCCTATTCTACTATTATGTAGTAAGCCGCCGGACTTGAAAGGGCTTCGTCCATTTAGATGGGAGGCCGCTTGGGCTCAGCATAAGGACTATGGACAACTTATACAACACTGCAATGTAGATAATCCTCAAGCAGACGTCCAAACGTTTCTGGATGGGGTCCGTCGGGAGTCTCAGACCTTCAACAGGGAGGTATTTGGAAACATTGTGGATAGAAAAAAGAAGCTGGAATGGAGAATTCGGGGGATAGAAAAACAGTTAGAAGCTTGGGACTCAGCCTGGCTTGCTAGGCTTGAAAAGGAATTGAAAGAGGAATTGGAGGGGGTTTTGATCCAGGAAGAACGGTTGTGGTATCAGAAGGCTCGAGATAAATGGGTTAAACTGGGGGATCGTAACACCTCTTACTTTCATGCACGTACTAAATTACATCGGAAAAGGAATCGGATCTATGGGTTATATGATGAACAGGGAGTGTGGCAGACGGATCAGGCCTGTTTGCAGGAGCACGCAAGGGAGTATTATTCCAACATATTTGCGGAGAGGCAGGCTGGAGTCGATCGAGGGTGCTGGCCTCGGTTGGATCCTATTAATCATGTTTGGAAGACGAGATTGGAAAAGCAGGTAGAGAAGTCGGAGGTGGATGTCGTACAGAAACAATTGCGCCCTTTTTTAGCTCCAGGGCCCGATGGATTCCCGGCGGAATTTTATCGACTTTACTGGCATGTGCTCGGTGAACGGGTTTTTCGCATGGTTAAGGCCGTTTTTGATTCGAAAACCCTGCCACCTGACCTGTCCCACGCTTTTTTGGTGTTATTGCCCAAAGTGGAGATTCCTCAGACGATCGCTCAGTTCCGTCCCCTCACGCTTTGTAATGTTTCTTTTAAGTTCATTACTAAAGTAATTGCCAACAGACTGAGGCCGTTGCTTTGTGAATTTATTGGACCTTTTCAATCGGCTTTTCTCCCGGGGAGAGGCACGCGAGATAATGGGATTTTAGTCCAAGAGATCGTTCAAACCTTGGAGGCTCGGAGGACGAATACTAAGGGGGTGCTGGTGAAAATCGATTTGGCTAAAGCCTATGACTCTGTCAATTGGCTTTTCTTACGTTCTTGCTTGTTGGAAATGGATCTGCCTACGGATTTGGTGGAGGTTATCATGGTTTGTGTGAGCAATTCTTCCTTTTCTCTTCTGTGGAATGGATCGCCTTTGGAAAAAATACAGTCCGGTAGAGGGTTGAGGCAGGGGGATCCCTTATCTCCATATTTATTTGTTATCGTTATGGAGAAATTGTCTAAGCTCATTCTTGGTGAGGTAGCGGCAGGGAGGTGGAAACCGATTAGAAGTAGCCAGAACGGCGTGTCCATCTCGCACGTCATGTATGCGGATGATTTAATTCTGTGTTCCGAAATGTTGGAGGATGGCATTATTTGCATGGGAAGTGTCATGCAGCGGTTTGGCATTGTTTCAGGGTTACAAATGAATTGTGCCAAATCCATAGCGTTGGTGTCCTCGCATGCAACTGAAGAAGAACGGGGCTGGATCGGTGCTCATATGGGGGTTAGTATTCAACCTTCGCTTGGAAAATATCTGGGGTTTCAGGTTGTGCATGGTAGGTTGAAACTTTCACATTTCGATGAGTTGTTGAGGCGCCTTGAGGCGAGACTGTCAGGATGG
Source organism: Hygrophila difformis (assembly GCA_030278955.1). Classification (NCBI taxonomy): domain Eukaryota; kingdom Viridiplantae; phylum Streptophyta; class Magnoliopsida; order Lamiales; family Acanthaceae; genus Hygrophila; species Hygrophila difformis. The sequence continues at coordinate 14,853,391 of JAOANR010000002.1, read as the reverse complement.
GCTTCGTCTCTTCTCAACCGGGCGGCGAGGGTGACATTGGCGAGATCCATCCTTTCGGCCATTCCAGTATATTGCATGCAAGTGCATCGGCTGCCCATAGCTATTTGTAATAAAATCGATCAGAAGCTTCGAAGGTGGATATGGAAGGGTACGGCGGGGAGAGGGCTTCATCTAGTGGCATGGGAGAAGATAGCTCGCCCGCGGAATGAAGGTGGCTTGGGGTTGCGACAGGCTCGGCATATGAATATGGCCCTCTTAGGTAAACAGTTGGGTGATTTTATGTTGGCCAAAAATAAGTTATGGGTTCAATGGATGAAGGATCGGTATGGGGGTAATGATGGCACTTTCCCAGCGTCTCATTATAAGTCTACTAGGATGTGGAGGAATTTAGTGTCCTTGGCCGAAGAGTTCAGAGGCGGATTTGGGGTTAGGATTGGCAACGGAAATTGTTCGTTATGGTTCTCTCCTTGGTGGGAAGGCAAGCAGCTGGGGCCTCTTATGCCTTTCGTGCATACGAATGATTTGGCTCTAAGAGTGAAAGACGTGATTGAGCAAGGGCGTTGGGCGCTGGGGAAACTTTACACTTGGGTGCCTCCGGAGATTAAAGATGGCATTGAGAGGAGTCCTTGCCCGCTGCTTGTTGAATATAGTACAGATTTAATGCACTGGCGGTTGGAGGCTACTGGCGAGTACAGGGTGCGGTCCGGGTATGATTGGATCAGAGGGGGCCGGTCGAGGGAGTCTGTTGGTTGGAGCTGGATGTGGAGCCAAGATATCCCGGAGAAGATTGGGCACGTTTTTTGGCTCATGGCTCATGGTTCCTTGGCAACAAATAGCGTTCGATTTCATAGAGGGGTGGCTAGTTCTCCCTTATGTTCGATGTGTGGGGAGCAGGAGGAGGACTGGAAGCACGCCATCTTTCAGTGCAGGTGGGCTAGCAATTTGTGGAGAAACTTGGGGTTCCGTCAGGTGATGGCCATGCCGGACATGATAACCGAGGACGTGCGCCATTGGTTGCAATTCATGTTCAAAGTATGGAGGCACAAATTTGTAGCTGCTGTGTGGATTTGTTGGTTGGAAAGGAACAATAGGATATTTAAGGGGAAGGAGTCGACCATACAGAGGTTGCGCTGGCAGGTTCACCACTTGGCAGCGGCCCTACTTCGATCGGCTGGTAGTGTCACGTTGGACAGGGAACCGAGGGTGGTGCAATGGGCTCTCGACGTCCATGAGGGTCTTGTGGTTCATTCGGATGGCAGTGTAATCCAGGGGGCGGGCAGAAGTGGCTTTGCTGCCGTGTGTAGAACGCCGGAAGGGGCTTGGCAAGGTGCAGTAGGAGGTCAACTTGGGAATCGGGAGATCCTGGAGGTCGAGGTCTATGGCATCTTGCAAGGGATGAAACTGGCAGCGTCTATGGGGGCGGTGAAGGTGTCTTGCTGGACTGATTCCTTGGAGGCTTGCAGGTTGATTGCGGGCTTGCAGCAACCGCTGCACAAGCTCTGGCCGTTGGTGCGTTCGATCCGGGAGATGAAGGATTCTTTTGATGATTGTTCGATCCGTCACACTTACAGAGAAGGCAATAGGGTGGCGGACGTGTTGGCCAAGATGGCGTGCGACGAGGAGTAATTTTTTACGACTTGGGCGTTCCCTCCGGACCAAGTTATTCAGATTCTCCATGAAGATAGTGTGGGCAACGGGGTTCTCCGGAGTTAGAAGATTTAGTCAATCGTTTTGGTCGAATTTTTTCTTTTCCTTTTATTTCTTGCTTTCTCTTTTTTATTTTCTTCTTCCTTTTTAGCCGCCGTCATGGCATTGTTCACCAAAAAAAATTTGTAATGCACTAGTTTAATAATTTAGGTTGTATTTATTTATTAAATCTGAAATTTAATAAAAGAAGGAGTTTTTATTAAAAAAAAAAGTATGCTATAACATGAATTTTAAGCTTTGATTTAAATGGTTGATATATTTGAACAAAGTTTAGGATTCATAATTTTTAAAATACAATATTTTGGTCATTAAGTTATTTAAATCCCACATTCTAGGTTGATGTATATGTTTGCTTTATACTTAACACTTAAGTTAAACCTTTGGTTTAAACTTAAGTGTGAGGATGGGAGACAATGCATATATATGATACTAACCCAGAGTTTTTGTACAACCAGGTACTGAAATAATGTATAATCCTCCAAACCTCCCTAAGAAATCGGGTTATAGGTATATACCCATGCCCGAGGGGAGAATGGGGATTTATGATCCACAGTCACCGGATAGCATTCCTACTCCTATGCCTGATGAGCATATTTTTGAACATCGCAAACTCCGTACGAAAAATTTGATACAGATGGATCACCCACAGGGCTCAGGAGGTGCTTCCAAGTCCAAGGGACTTCTCTCCTATTTCAGGAAGAGCAAGTGTAACACCCCGGATTTGATAACCCAGGCCGGGATGTCACCGCCGCATTTCCCTAGCAAGACACGGCTTCCCGAGCTCGCTAAGGAAATGCAAGGCTTGTGGGTATGAAAAGATTTAAAACATTTCAAGATTTAGTCCGGAAATTTATAATACTTAGTACGATAGTAGAAATTATCATGTGCGGAAAGTAAATAAAGTAAGTGCAGCGGAAAGTAAAATCACGGCCAACATGGCCAAATCCTCGGGTTTAACAGACCCGGTAAAAACAGTACGATGCAGAAATTTAAAATGTCCGTTATGATTTCCCCCAAGTACATATGCAATGCGTCACTCAACGTACTCTGTAAAAAAAAGGAAAATGACAACGGTTGTCAGTATAAAAATATATTGAGTAAGTTAATCCCTAACTAACAAATAAAAGGGGTTACAGGTGTTTAAACTAAAGACTTCGCTTACTGTACGAGAGTTAAAAATACGAAATTTATTAGCAGCGGAAAAACTTGATAAAAGGGCTTAATCTTAAAAGCGTAATTTAAAGCATAAATTAAAATGCATAACTTTAAATACATAATTAAAGACATGATAAATACGATTTAAGCATAATGAAACACTCACACCAGTCTTTTACTTTTCATCCCGTAGACTAAGAAGAGGACACCATACCGGGAGATCACTAACGAGGCAATCTCAACATAGGACCACTAACGAGGCAGTCCAAACAATGGGAGACCACTAACGAGGCAGTCTCAAAGATAGTAGGACCACTAACGAGGTGATCCAAAAAGATAGTAGGACCACTAACGAGGCGATCCACAAATACAGCGCGCGAGATCACTAACGAGGCAATCTCAGATAGTAAGGAGACCACTAACGAGGCAGTCTCAAAGATAATGATAGCATGAAGATCGGCTCAGCCTAGTGAACGGGATTTTTCGAAAGTTCGTATTTCAAAGTTATCAAATGGTCGATATCGCGTTTTCATAGTTCGAGTTTTCTCAGTTTCGAAAAATCCTATTCGAGGCAGTTTACGCCTTTCTTAATTAAAAATTCGTCTTTTCTTCAAAAATTCTGAAATTTTTACAGTAATTCGAAAACACACACACGAACAACTTTCATGTTTTAAGTTTTTGGAAATAAGGTTCCGAAGTGAGTTGAAATTCGAGTTTATTGCAAAGAATAATTTATGTCTTAAAAACTGTTTTCGTCACAGGTTCGTGCAACACCGATTAAAAATTCATTTCAAAACCAATCGATGTGAAATTTTTGCAGTAACTACACAACACATTAAGGAAAAACTTTCATGTTTTAAGAATTTGGAAATAATGAATTCTTGGTACTCAAAAATCGAGCGCAACTCACTGCATACTCATGGCCCTTAAAACGATTTCAAAACAGTTTTAAAAACTCGGCCGTTTGACATATCAAATGAAAACCAAAATCCGTGAAATTTTATATGCATAATCTAGACACAATTATCTACAACTTTTGTTTAGGAATGCAAAGTTAAATCATTCGAAAAATGGGTGAAAAACATGCATCAAGTTGATTGAAGGAATCTGTCACAGATTTAAATCGTTCGGTTCGATACAGAAAGTTCACGGCGGAATTTGGAATAGCAAAACTTAATGTCAACGGCTGAAATTTGGACACAAGATAGATAAAGGTGTTAGGAACAACTTTTATGTTGAAAAGTTTTCGGTTTGAATTCCCAAAGGTCGAGTTTTTGGCGAGTCTTTAAAATTGGACGAAAATAGGGTTTTTGAAAACCGATTTTTGTTACAAGCCTATATCTTGAGATTTAAACAACAAACAACCACGAAAATTTGTGAGTAAGGTTTTAACTTACTTAGAATGATGATAGGGTCACTGGATTGGGTTTCCGGACGTCCTAGGGTCACGACGAACGGCCAACTTCTCCGATCGCTTTTTGTTCGTTTTCCGACGTGAAATCGTAGTAAGGAAATAGTGTTAGAATTCGAGTTTCGGAGACTCATGGACAGATGGAACGCTATATTAAGACTTACCAAGGTTCTATGAAGCCGTGGCTCAGTCCCGTTCCCCTCGTCGTCGCCGGAATGTTCGCCGGAAAGCTTCGTCGGGAGAGTTTGGCTTGGAGAGGGAGTTTGTGAGTATGGTGGGGATGGGTTTCTGTGGGATTAGGGCTTTTGAGGCTCCCCAGCCGTCCTTAAGCCTTCCCTAAGGCTGGAATTTGGTTTCCCTCGAAGGGAATTGTAATTTAGGCAAGAAAATCACCCCCGAATGGAAAGATTACACCTTCAGCCCCTCTGGCGCGGAGGTGGCGCGCACCCACCCCTATGGCCACGCGGAGCACGCGTGCCAGGCCTGGCGTCGCGATGCCTTTGGCCGCGCGGTGGCAGCGCGGCGGCGCGCGGACAGCGCGGGCCGGCCGGACCGGCCGGTTCGGCGGTCCGCGTGTTCCGTCGGGTCTTCCCTCGCTTCCCCTATCGGTTTTCTACGTGTTAGCTCGATTCCCTGGGTCGTCTTCGTTTCGGAATCCTCTCCTTAATCTGGTTACGAGTCCGGCTTATCGCTCGCAACATTTCCGTGTCCTACTTAGCCTAGTCTAAATTGGTTCCAACACCTCCTATCGTCCTTGTGATCTAAGTCGTGATGTATTTTGTGATTTATTTCGTGACTGAACTTAGAAATTAGTTCTAAGCTGCCTGCGTACCCTGTGAAGGGATCAAGTCATGACGTAGTTCAAAACAATTTGAATTTGTTTTTCCTCGGGTGTTACAGCAAGTCCAAGAGTGGTGCTTCTTCGAGACATACTACAGTACCCGCTGATGACCACCAGGAGGTCAATCAGCCTGACCAGCCCGACCAGCCTGATCAGTCCGTTCAGCCTGAGGCATCCGATCATTCACAGGCCCCCTCTAGAGCCTCTCGGGGGAAGGCACCCGTCACGAGTTCCACTTCCTCTCGACCTAGGAGAGGGAGATCTGCTGCATTAGCTATCCAGGAGCCTGTCCCTGAGGCTGTAGGAGGGGAGGAAGATGATGATGAGGTTGATCGGGAGGAGCAAGAGGAGCAACCTGCAAGGGGAGGACAGAAAAGGCAAGATCCCAGAGCCTATGTCCCTGAGCTATTGTATATCAAGGAGGGCATATTCGATGCCACTGTGTTCAGGAGTGCCAGGGCATATGAGTTGTACAAGAGATTTCATAAAAAGAGGATCATTGCAGATAGGGGTTTCTCAGAGAAAGACTTGCAGCACCCTTTGCTCCGAGATGCTATCAGATCCAGGGGTTGGGAGAGATTTGTGAGACATCCAGCTGGATCATATTCGTGGGAGTTGACTAGGCTGTTTCTAGCCAATGCTGAGGAGGAAGATTCTTGAATTTTTTGGGTCAGAGTGCCCATCACTCCTCAGCATATTAATCAGATTTTTGGAATAGTGGATGTGCCTTATGGCAGAGATTTCTGGGAGCCGGTGATGAGAGCCGATGATAGGGAGGATTTCAAGAAACTTGTATTGATGTCTATGTTTGAGGGTCAGGAGGATGTCCTCACGTATGATGAGATGACTTGAGTAGGCTACATGGGCCTGATATGGATGCTCCCATGTACCAGCTTCTTATGTTTTACAGATCGAGATTTAGTCCTTCGACTCACACCTCTGGACCCACTGCCCTGGATATGTATGTTCCATATTGCATCAAGGTGGGGAGCCCGATCAACATGGGAGAGCTTGTATCACTTGAGTTGAGACAGACACCGGGGGTGTCTAAGAGGTCAGCTCTTATGTTCCCCAGTTTCATATGGCAACTTTGTGCTCAGGCAGGAGTGAACATGGGGAAGTTTGATAGAGATTGGAGAATGAGGCCCCCTATTCCATTTGGGAAGAAGAACTTCAAGTTGTCTGGCATAAGATGCCAACCGATGATACTTCCTAGGGAGCTACCTAGGCAGTCTCCACCTCCACCATCACAGGGTAGCCAAGAGTATTCTGAGGCTCCTTCACAGTCCACCCGGGGTACCCGAGGTGGTAGAGGCAGAGGTAGAGGCCGAGGCAGAGCTCAGCCACAGCAGTCACAGCAGTCATATCAGCATCAGGGAGAGCCTGAGTGGGCTAGGACTTTATTGATAAACCAACAGAACTTACTGAACACGGTGAATGAGCATGCCTTACTTGCAGCTCAAAGGCACCATTTCTTGGCTGATCAGATAGCCAAGAATGCTCGAGCCCAGGCTTACCACGCAGCCCGACTGGAGTTCTTCATGTCCCAGAGCTTAGGACAGAGATATGTTGCCCCTCAGACACCTTCTGAGGACGATGATGATGAGGACTATGTAGGCTCTGGAGATGGTAGCGAGGATGGAGAGGAGGATGCTGAGAATGCTGATGCTAGGGATGGATCTGAGGAGGTGGGAGACAATGAGGATGACGATTCTGAGGATTCTGACTGATTCCGAGAGATGAGCGTTAGATAGGCTTGTGTTCGTTATAGATGATATGTATTGATAGGCCTATGTATTTGACTCTATTTTCATTTTGCTACATTCTAGTTATTTTCATTTGGGGTTGTATTGTCCTAACTCTATTTCCTACTATTTTGCTATCTTAGATATATTATTTCTGTTATTTGAGTTATTTTGATTATATGAAGCATTAGATAGTTGTTATTTAGCTTATAAGGTTTTTTAGTTGTTTTTAAATTCAATAAAGTGGCTCTTACCAATAGCATGTTAGATTGAGTTGTTTTGAACTGTTGAAAAGATCAATTAAGTTTATTTGGACTTGATTGAGGTGTGGAAGAAGTTAAATTGGTATTGTTGAGTGATTTGGAGATGTTGGACATCATGGGGAAGAACTTAGGAAAAACACATTCTGCCCGAATTGACACAGAATGCGCCACATGTGCTTTGTGGCGCCTAAAAATGCCTCCCAGCGCCACTTTATGCGCCACAAAACTTAGAAATTTTTCTAAGTTTTTCCAAAATGCGCCGCATGTGCTTGGTGGCGCATAAAATCACTCTGAAGCGCCACTTTTGGCGCCGCAAAATGAGAATTTTTCCAAGTTTGCTTCAGGATGCGCCGCATCAACTGTGCGGCGCATAAAACCCCCTTTGAGCGCCACAAAATGCGCCGCGGATTATTTTTAAATTTTAGTTTATTTTTAGAATGCGCGCCTAAATTGGCCTCGGAGCGCCACTTTTTGCGCTACCGACGCGAATTTTTCAAAAATCCGCGAATCCAAAAGATTCAAATCATATCTAATCGATTTTTGGGATCCTAAACAGCATTATACTGACTCCAAATCATGTGGTTTGTGTATATTTGGATCTAGATTAAATCAATCACTCCGTATCTCAACAAAATCAAAACTTCACCATCTTTAAAAGGGGGAGACCGATCGGTCCTCACTCTCCCATTACCAAATCTGTCAATGCTTCTCTCTTTCAGTTTAATTAGCTTTCCAATCTCAACCCCTTCTTCCTAAATTCCGCCGTCATGAGATCAAAGAGAAAGAATAACCTAAGAAACAATGGTGGAAAGAAACAGAAAGCCACAGAGCCTGCCCCATCACAGACACCAACTATTAGAGAACCTGATCCGGAGCCGGCTGCTGTGGGTGCTGAAGATATGTTTGTGAATAATTTGGTGGCTCCTGATTCATATAATGGTTACGACACTTCCTTCAATTCTGCTCAACCAACAGAAGATGATCCACAGCAAGAGGAGGATGATGCTGAATCTCCGGAGGAAATTTCACCGGAGGTTCCACATGGTTCTAAAACCAAGAGGAAGATTCATAATAGAAAGGATGATACACCTCCTCTAGAAGAACTAACCGGAGACAATTTCAATCCGGCGATCTTTATAAATCAGGAGGCCTATTCCTATTATCAAAGAATGGTGAAAAGATGGATCATCCAAGATAAGGGATTTACTGAAGATGATATAGATCGAGTTCTGGTTCATGATGCTTTGATGAGTCGAGGATGGACGAAGTTTGCTGAGCATCCTACCGGAATTTATTCCTGGGAGCTTACCAGACAGTTCTTATGCAATTCCCGATATGAGCATTTTACTTCATGGATTAGGGGAGTGCCTGTGCCATATGGTCCTGTCATAATCAATGAGCTCTATGGAACTAAGGATGTCTCTTGTCCAGCCACGAAGAAGAAAAATTTCCATGAGCCTATTTATGAAAAGGAAGGAGGACCGGAATTGGAAAAAAGGATCTTAAAGGAGATGTTTGAGAATCAAAAGAAAGTTGCCTACGTAGGGGAGAAAAAAGAAAGAGTTGTTGCCACTTTGATGGATGCACCGCTATATCAGCTCTATTTGCTTTATAAGCATAAAGTTTTTCCTACTTCACACACTTCTCAGCCTGGTGTAGAAGAGTTGTATTTTGTGTACTGTGTGAAGAATGGGTTGCCTATCGATGTTGGAGAGTTGATAGCACATGAGCTGGATGGCATGGCATCTGATGCTGCGAAGACTGTGCTTGGATTTCCTGCACTTATCTGGACACTTTGTGAGAGAGCTGGAGTGGACATGACGGACTATGCTCATGATTTGAAACCAAAGCCTCCTATCTCTTTCAAGAATTTCTATAATAAGCCTGGAGTAAGATGTGCAGAGCTTGCTTACCCTACTGCACCCCGTGAGGTACCCACTCGTCATCTTGATATACCTAGTACATCTGGTACTAGGGCAGAGCCTGCAGAGATCGCAATCAACAGGATGACCTATGAGATTCATCAGCTTAGAGCCGAGATGAAGAGGAAGGAGGATAGTACACGGACACAGTTTGCACGACTTTCTTCCAGACTTGAGTATTTCATGTCTGAAAGTTTAGGTGATCGATATGCTCCTCCTACTGATTCAAGCTCTAAAGAGAGTGATGAGGGTCCTAGGGAAGATGAAGTAGATGATTCGGATGGATCTTTAGAAATCTAGATTTTTGATTAGATAGGATTGCTCCCTTTTTGATTTAATTTGTAATAATTAGAATAATTTTGGTAATATTTTGCTTATTTGAATTAGCATCTTTATGTAATAGTTGCTAGAACTTGTGGTATTTTGCTTTTGGTAAGTTTATCAAATTTAATATTTTATTTAAATCTCTCCATTTTTATTTAATTAATAAAAAAAGAGTCAATAAAAATTAAAAATCTGAAATTTAAAATTTAAAATGATAAAAATCTAAATTAAATAAATTATGGATGGAATTTTATTTTAATTCATAAACTATCATGTGTTCTAACGACTATCTTTTGTATGAGCAAATACCATATAAATATATAAAGAAGCAGGATATGCCATGAAGAAACAAGCAAAATGGGACATCCAAGATGGTGAAAGAATTTCTAAGATCTAAACATTCCAGGTGTGATCTTTTCATGTTATATGTTATCAATTTGCATGAAGTATATGGTAAGAGCTTGATTTAATTTTATTTTACTGTTTATTATGCTTTGAATAAAATGGTACATTCATGATTAGTTATTTTAAATTTAAATTGTGTTTTCTCAGTGGTGCTATTATTTAGAGATTATCACATCATTGCCAATCTAGAGAAAATCCAAATAAGTCTAAATGTTCTGCTTTAATCTGATTTTACAACTTAATGAGTATTAGGTTTCTAAGTTTAAAGTCCTAGACTTTGTCAAATTGTTATGCAAGTTGTTTGAGCTATTGGTGACAATTCTACTTACCTTGCAGAAAACTATTTGATTAATTAGACTAGTTATTTAAAATGTGGAGAGTTATCATTATTTATAAATAAATATGCTCGTTCTAAGTCTATTTAAATGCTTAATTAAAATAGAGTCAGAGTGAAACCCCTATATTCGAAAAAAAAATTGATACTCAAATCTTGCAAACAGAAAAAGAAAAAAATTATTGAAGAATGCAAGATCAAAAAAAAGGGAAAGAAAAAAAAGGGGGGGATTAAATAAAAATTCATAAACTCTTGACTGGATGACTGGCACATATTCAGTGACATGAGTAGCTTTTGGAATTCAACCGTCTACAACTCAGCCAAAGTGTCTGGAATATAGTGAAACATAGCCATAGATTGAGCATATTTAAAGACTGGAATAGAAAAGCACATTTACATTATCCGCTTTCCCATATTGAGTGCTATGTATAATTAATTTGTTTTCTGTATTGTAAGTGTTTTGGGTATCTGGTTCTAATAGCTGGTGCATATCAATTTGCCTAGTTCTAGTACATTAAACTTTGAACCCTCTTATCTCATTTTGTTATTGAAATCTATGATTTGGCAGAACTATAGAGACTTTATCTTTATTATCTTGATTGGTAAGTTGATGTGTTAATTGATCGCATTGCTCAAGGGACGAGCAATATTTAAGTGTGAGGATGTTGATGCACCCTGTGAAACCACATTTAAATAAGCGTAAATTGTGTTAAAACGAACCTAAATTGCATGCATGAGACCCTATTTTACTGCTTTTTAGTTTATATTTCATGTGGTTTGTAAATATTAATAAGACTGGTTAAATTGAGCTTATCCGAGTCTAATTTACCTTGTTTTATGTTTAATAATAAGACTTTGGCAATTCTAATACATTGCAATGATGTTTCAGGCATTAAAATGATGAAAAAAGATGTTCGGAGGTCAAAGGATGTCAAATTCGGAATTTTCAACACTGGAAAAGCTCCAGAATGCGCCACATAGGCATGGCGGTGCCTAAAATCATGCTCAGGCGCCACATCAGGCGCCGCATCAACACTTGGGAAAATTTCGGATTGTAAAAAGCTTCAGGATGCGCCGCACCTTCTTGGTGGCGCATAAAAACACCTCCAGGCGCCACTTTTTGCGCCGCAGGGTAAATTTTAGGAAATTGTCAGAATGCACCGCACCTTCTTCGCGGCGCCGAAAAGCACCTTGGAGCGCCACAAAATGCGCCACTTTCAAAAATTCGGAAAATCTTCGTATGCGCCGCAGCTCCTTGGCGGCGCCGAAAACCTCTTCCGAGCGCCACTTTTTGCGCCACAGTCGCGGTTGAGCAGTTTTCTAACCTCCCGAACTCGGTTTTAAACACCGTTTTTCGTCATTTCTTTAGACACAGACTTACCATTTTCGACAGAAACTTTCGGAAAACAAATTCTAATGGGAGAAGAAGGCCGGAAACACAAATCCATGCCGGAGGAATGCATCAGGAAAGACTTTCTGGGCGTGTTCTTACTATTCTAGGTGTTGCCTTTCTTTTTCTTGCTTTGTAATGAATTGAAATTGCCTCTAAATGTAATATGCTATCATGTTTTTAATTTATAGACGGATTTCTGTATTGTTCGTGTTAGAAGTGTTCTAGAACGGGAGTTCAGAATCACTTTGAAGTATGAATTTATCTGTTTTATGGAAGAAATATTATTTATCGATGTTTTCATGTGTTGAATCTGGATTAATCTGCTATGGTATGTGAATCTGTATTAGAATGATATGTTAGATGCCTACAAAATGATCGACAATCTGTGTTTTACCAAATCTGCTATTCAAATTAATAATCTGCTAAAGCTTTGAATTGACCGATCAATCTGTATTTTTCTATTTTTAGCAATCTGGCATTAATTCTAATCTATCTGTATTTTAATATTATTAATTAAATCCAGTTTACCATGTTTAATCGTTATTTTACCATAATTGTTAGATTATTTACACTGTTCTGCATAATTAAATGTTAGAATCCAATTCTGTGATTTCTGCTTTGCTAAATCGGGAGATAAAAAGTAGAATTAATATTTTAGTACCGGAATTGGGAATAAATTACATTATAAATGGATTCTGGCATGTGCACAATGATTTGGGAAATGAAAAGTGCCTTTTAATTGCTATAGGAAAATTTGAATGCTTGGGAAAGACTCAAATTTAGGCCTAGAATAATGATTGCAGAATGTTAGATAATTTAATCAGCTTCCATGAAATCCGTTTAAGCATAATTTGATTATTAGTAGATTACAATATTTTTAATCTTTATAAAATAATTAATTCTAAGAAATTGATCTTTTTAGACATTGGAAAATGCTAAATCAATATGCAATTTCTATTTTATATAAAGATGGCAATATTTAAAATATTACAAGCATCTCCCATTTATATCTTTATTAATTTAAATTTTAACTTGCTTTATTTTAAATTTAATGTCACTATTTTTAAATTAAATCACCATTAGAATTAATCAAACTCCTTTTAAATATATAAAATATAATTAATGAACTTAAGAACAATTAAAATCTTCTCCGGAATGAAATAATATTCTGAAATTCCCTGTTGTTCGACCCGGAATGAAATAATGAAATAATATTCTGAAATTCACTGATTTTTATTACTTGAGGACAACCATGCGACTTGTGGTAAAATATGAGCAGTGAAAATCACCCATCACCCACCCTTGAGACGTGTACGACAGGACGCCGCTGTTGTCCACATGCACGAATGCGAACAGGAAGCATCAGGCGAGGTGGGGTATTTTGTTCAGTTTCTTTATTCGTGCATCACCTACAGTATTTGTTAGGGGTTCCCGCTGTGTGGTTTTCTTGTGTGTCGTTTGTTGTTGCTGGGCCTTTGGTCATGCTTGTGTGGGTATGCCTTTCTGGAATATTTGAACAAACAGTGTGTCTTGGGAAGTATTGTTTGTAGCTTTATCTTAATATGCAGCACATACTGGTTTCCCCACTTGGTAATGTTGTCTTCCCGTATAATTCATAGTTGAATATGCTTTTTTATTAAGTTCCTGCATCGGTTGTTTGTGCTTTGAGGGTTGGGATTAATTGTAGGATTGAAATTTGGATTTTTGGTTTCCAAATAAGCATGGGAGTAGGCTTGGGATTAATTGTAGGATTGAAATTATTAACAATTGTGATTTGAGGGTTAATTTGTGGTTCTTGGTTCAATCGCTATCGTTTTGTGCTCTGCAGGTCATGGTGGTATGGTGTACTACGCTCTTCTCTGGATACGATTCTCGGATTCCGTCAAGTTCAATTCCTACGGTTCTAATATATTCTTCGTCTATTGTTTTGTTTCTTCTGCTCTATGTATGTTTCTATATGTTCCTTTGTCCCTGGATTTTACACTGTTTTCATTTGTTTTGAGCTTGAATCTTTCATTGTTGTATGATTATTGAAAATTGGATCTACACAGTTTGCTTTTAGACAACAGCTTTGTGACATCCTGCTGAACGTGAATAAGGAGTGAATACCTTCTTCAATTTTATAGAGGATGTGTCTTTCGAATCCTGGAACAGGTTGGAACAACTATGCATCTTTCTTCGCTTCTGTCGAAATTGGTTCTCATTCGAACTTCTATATGTGAATTTCCTCCTCTCTATTTCGAACTCAGTTTGAAATGTATAAGGGTTCCGTGCTGATTCTTTGCACTGATTCCTCTGTGAATATATGATGGTTTTGTTCAATTTGGTTTTACTTTACACATGTGTTTTCGTCTATAAAATAAATCTACTATGTGATTGATCTGGTGCAATTCAGTAAAGTCCATGGATTAGTTGCTGGGGGTGGTGAAGATGGAGCTGTATAATGATTTGAATAATGATTTGACATTCAGAACAAGGTGTTCAATTGGAAGAATAGATGCTAGCACACACTCTCGTGATATTGATGGGTAATATGCACATTAACCTTTTGACATATAATTATGCTCACCAAGGTTTGTCTTTGGCTTTAGAGCCAAATTATTTTAAACTGTAGAAGGTTACAGTTTAATTGTCTTACAACTTACATGTAGAGTTGTAGACTTGACAAACTGTAGGAAATATTAATTGTCTTACAACTTACAAATAGTATAATCTTTGATTGAATAGAGAAAACCATGACAAAGATCAAAATGGATATACTTTGAAATGTGATTTTTTTTTTCTTCTCTTTTATAAGTTTTTATAGATTTTTTTATGAGCAAGTATGAGGGCCTTATCCTTTTTAGTTTTATTTTATTTTCTTTTTGTCTTTAATACATGTAATTTTTCTGAATATTTTTGGTTTCATATGCAAGTAAAGTAAATTTATCCGTGCAACTATTCTACAATGTATATTTTACTTTTAATGATGTACAAAAATATTCCAATGAACATAAGTAATATGATTAGTGTGTCCTTGAAAAGAATCACATTTTACCCATGATTTCACAGATGTTATTCTGCTCTTATGTTATATCTTGGTATAAGATTTTACTTCAGCCATCTACATAAACCCAAGAGGTATATTGATATCCCCTGGACCTGGTATGCATTTTCACAATACTTGCTTTATGATATTTAAGCCATGTTTTATAGCTCTTATTATAGTCCTCTTTTTAGCTTCTTATTACAGAAACATGGCCTATAGTCTCTTTATATGGCTACAATTTTGACCTCATTTCCCACTATTTCAGGTGAACCTCAAGATTCAGGGATATCCCGGCAGATAGTGCTGGAATTTGGTCCCAGTGTACCTCTCTTTGGTGTATGCATGGGACTGCAGTGCATTGGCGAAGCTTTTGGCGGTAACTTTCTATTTTATGTGAGGATTTTATGTCTGTTGGTACAAATGTGAGTTAAGTTTTGCAATAAATTCAATACTTTTGTGGACTTGACGATTGATTATTGGGTAAAGATAGCATTAAAGAGTGTCTATTGTCTCTTTAACCTGTTAACCAGCTAGAAACTGGCACACATATTGAGATATTATTAAGTTATTAGGTGGCACATTGAATTTGGATATAATGTTTTTCAATGAAGTATGGATTATCTTGTATCACTCACTTTTCCGGAAATTTCTCATTCAACACTATTGGAAGAACATGTGTAACAGCATCACTAGATACTGCATGGAAGATTCAAGGAAGTACAATCCTCACACTAGATTGGGGTGGAGAATTTTGGAAGCATCCGGCTTTAGTAATTTGGTCTTTTCCACCTTCAAAATACCACGATAAATGAGGCTAAAAACACGCGTTGCGCTTACTATAAATGAAAGCACGCGTTTTTGCTTTTTCCATGTGGTTCTACATTGATCATGCATATTACAGTACATTATTTTTGTTGGTTTGTTTTTAAGTTTCTTGACTTTGTCTCTTCTCTATAAATGAAAGCTATTATTTGTTCATGAAGGAAAAATTGTGAGATCTCCCTATGGGGTTGTGCATGGCAAAAGTTCTCCTGTATACTACGATGAAGGTGGAGAAGATGGCATATTTACAGGGTTACCAAAGTATGTAAATTTCATCTCAGATTCCTTAGACAATCTGTTGCAACTCCTAATAGTTTTCATTTTAGCATCATGAATAAACAAAGCATTGGGGCAATACTTTTCAGGGGTGTGATGCTCTGATTTAAAGTTCAAACTGTTCTTTTACTTCCGTAGAGCATTTGTCATCTCGTTATCTTTATATAGCATATACCCATCAATAATCTATGTTTATAGTTTAAGTAATCTTGCAAACTATCATGACTAGGTATTGCAGGCAATAAACTTCCTCAAGAAGCATATCTAAATTTCATCATATCTGTCCTCTTGGGGCTTGGCAATGATGCTACATGACATACTCAAATTATATGTCTAATGATTTCGTAATGATTGGATTATGTGTTGCTGTTTTTCGTTTCGTCGCGTGCAGCCCATTCTTGCCTGCAGATACCATAGCCTTGTGATTGAAAATGAAAGTTTCCCGAGCAATGCCCTCGAGGTTACTGCGTGGACAGCAGATGGGCTGATAATGGCTGTTCGTCATAAAGTGTACAAGCATCTGCAGGTAATCTTTTTTTATTGTATTTATTTAGTTATCCATGGGCCGTCTTACTTCTATATGCCACGAAAATATACTACATAGCATCGAAGGATAATTTCATTTTGATGTTCAAAAGCAGTTGAATTACCATACCCCGATAGGATTTTGTGTTTATTTTCAAGTTGGATCTTCTTGCATAGGACATTAGGACCAATACGTCATAGTAATGCAGTGCAAGATGGGAGGCAACATCTATTAGATTCTGGACATTAATGTTCTCCAAAGTTTGCTTATAAGTGTATAGGGATGCATGGATGTACCAAGTTAAACAACTCCCTCCTACCAATTAATCATCATACTTCTTACTTCCCAAGGGCGATGATGTATTTGGTGTAATAGTTTTCATAATTTTAGATGAGTTGAACTGAGAAATTTGTAGTCTATTCTACATTTCTGCATTCATTATCGGCATTTTATTTATTTATTCATTTATTTTTGTGTAACGGCCATTTAATTTTTGACTGATCCGTGGACTGACATACTTAGTTGATGAATTTGCAGGGGGTCCAATTCCACCCAGAAAGCATAATCATCAATGAAGGCAAAACCATAATAAAAAAAATTTGTGAAACTGATTGAAAGAAAAGAAGCTGCAGAATCCAAAAACTAGAAAGAAGTCGCGTATACATTTCATATATACACATACAATGCTCTAAGGTTCCAAATACAAAAAGTTTGTCAAACTGGAAGTGTTGGGTCACAAAGCGATTCATTGTTTGAATTGACTATATGATTTTTTTTTCCAAATGGCAGTTTATCATTATTAGATGGGAATTTTCAAATGCTCACCAAGCTTCACTCAATTTGGTTTGATTTGATTGACCTATTAGATTATAGTACTTACTGTGAAGGTTTGATGTGCTTTTATATGAAAAGTAGTGACAAATTTATGGCATGTTTGTGCTTGCTTTTGTTTGAATTTCTGTAAAAAGAGAGAATATTACATGTGTTATCTGACAGAGAGCGAACTACCAAACACTCTTCTGGGGTTCTGCTAATATACCAAGTTTCACTGCAGCCTCAACAACACAAAGTTCGATATTGCTGGAGCTGGGATTTTTCCAGGGCTTACAGTAGTCCTTTGCCCAGTTACAAGTTGCTTCACATGGCGTTGTTGAAGAAATGCAGTTTCAATTGCCATGGTCATTCTGAAAACAGATGTGATCTCTGGTTTATATAGAGGTTTTGGTATGGTTGTCACAGGAGCAATACCTACCCATGCTTTGTATCTTACTGCTTTAGAGACAATAAAAGCTGCTGCTCTTGACATTATAGCGCCATTAATCTTGTCAGAACCTACACAGGCAGTTGTGGCAAATGGGGCTGCTGGCATGTTGGCATCTGTTTGCTCACAGGATGCATTTGTTCCGGTTCATGTGGTAAGCTTCACTCAATTTTGGTAAGGTTTTACTTGAAAAGACTGGGCAAAACCATACACGTCAAATTCTTGAAATTATACCATCTCTTGAAATTGTGTATTCTTGGTTTGTGAAATAGATTGATTGTTGAGTCACATACATTTATTGTGCATATTTTTTGTGAATTAAGTTTTCTTTTTCAATGAGCTGTTGTGTACTATGGATCATGTGAATTGTGATGTTGGTTTTCAATAATGAAGTAGTAGCATAAGCTTGTAGCTGATTTTCCATAATGATGATATTCTGTCCTATACAGTCTTTTGAATGGAAGCTTTTCTAATTTCCAGGTTAAGCACCCAGGTTTAATAACCAAATAAGAAAGAGGATTATGGATTGCGCTACACTTGTGGTCAAGAAGCTCCGGTAAAGTTAATATTTCTTCATGCTCTTATTCCATATCCTTTGAAAATTATAACCTTCAATTAGAATTTTAATTCAGACAGTCTTTGTTTCTTCAAGTTAGAAATCAAAATTTAAGTGCTTGGGGTGTATTGTAGGTAATTCCATTTCTTATGGGCACCTTTTCTTTAGCATACACTAATTTAAGTATTACTTTATCTTCTGTACATGGAGAAATAGTTTTAGATTCATCACCCTTTTCCTAGGCATTTATAGGCTGAGCATCATGATTTAAAGATGCTTTGCCATTCGTTAGAATGAACCAAGGGAAACTGAATATGTAGACAGAAGATAGAGGTCCTCGTGCTTGCACAATTTAATGATTTCGCTTGGCTTGTTCCATTTGTTTTCTTTCTAGAGCAATCTTATTAATATACTCAATAATTACGTATCATTAAAAGACCACAGCGCACTTCCCACAATTGAACCATGTGGAATGGATATCATTTCAATTATAACAACAGCAAAACAAGAATAAATTTAACAAACTCATTTCATATTGGCCTACACTAATTACTTTGCGCACCTTTACATCAGTAATCGTCCTATGAATTAAGCTCTCCATCTCCTCCGGGCTAGGAGTGTAGTACCACCCATCAGCGATAATTAGTTCCGATGATCAGATACACAGAACAAGCAGGAATAACAGTGCGATACACCATCTCATCCGTATGAGTAATCAAGGTATATTATTACGTTTATTAATTATTCGGCTTACTTAAATTTCCCTTGATTTATATCTTTTCCCTCCACAAAAATTCCAATCTGACCTGATGACAGTTCATATCGAGTTCCAAAATTCTATCTAAGGACAAAGAATATTTTGCAAAATTAGCTGCAGTTACGACGCTAAAGGTTTTTTTTTTTTTTTTTGCTTGCTAGCTTGCCATCTGATAATGTGATATTATGATGCTCAAAAGAGCTATTGACATTGAGAATAATTCGTACTGGTCAAATTGTTGCATAAGGAATTTATCAATACCAAGTAATATGGTGGTATTTTTGTAGGACATGTTCGTGGTTCAAAGCAAAAACCTATTATTGTGATATGATCCAGGCCATTAGTATTTGTTAGATGAAGGTTGATCTAGTTTGAATTTGAGATATACATAGGCACTTTTAATTTCTATTATCTACCCGTTTAATCATCATGTAGGACACTTTTGCTTTCTTGAGAAATTTTAGGTTATGATAATCCCATTCTCTGACAATATTTCCAAAATATACTTTTCTATTATTGAACATGTTTAATTAGTAATGTCTTTTTATTTTGTTGGGCTTGCTTGCTTCACCTCAAGAAATTGTGTGGGAAAAAATTTTCCTCCAATACTTCTTAATTCCTACCTAAATTCATTGTCTCCACCATTTTCCCCATTCCACTTGTGCATGATCCTACTTTCAATGTTGTACACATCCTGGTAAAACAATTCTATGAAAACTTTCTTTTGCGGTGTGATGATTTTGTGCCGTACTTTTTGGCTTCCAGTGTAAATATGACTTTTCTTTCAGTTGCCAATGTCTGGGTGCCTAACTTCATTCCTGAATTCGTATTTTCAGCCAGAAAAGCTGTGTGAACAAATTCCTACCTCTGAATCTCGATTCCCTCGCTTCGTTGCCTTTGTGTCAGGTTTCGTATTTTCCCTTTTTCTCCTATCTATTTACAGTTATGTTCCTATATTTCTATATGGTTTTTGGATCCTTTTCTTATGCTCATTTATAAATAACAATGTCTGTATGTCTGTTTTAATTATGTCCAATGTTTGATTTTCAGTTTCAGAAACAGCTTGCTCGCGTTGCACCCGAACCTCAAGACCTGCCAGCTCCCTACTGCACCAGCACCACCAGCAAGTAATTTGCAAAATACTTCATTATCGTTTTGTGGATTTATGTGTTCAAAAATGTTTGTTAAAAAATGTTTGTTCAAATGTTTGTTCAGATTTATGTGTAATGCTTTACAGTTTATATGTGAATGGTGCATTTCTTTGTCTCATTTTATTTCATTGTATTTTCCATCAATATCTTTAACGCACAAGAAACCTTATCAAAACTTTTTAACATTTTCGTTAATTTTTAGAATCTTTTTGCCCATTTTTTTCCCCATATATGAGTTTAAATCGTTCATCTAGCGAACAACCTCAACCCACTTTACGCCACTTTTAGTTTATGCAGGATGCCTCACTTTCACATTATTTCGTTATAGTTTCTTTCTTTATGGAATTATTCGTTACATGTGCTCGCTATAATTGTTATGCCAAATTATTTTCAATCATTTGCCGCGTGTTGTGTTTTAAGGAGGATTGGAATGGGAGCAGCTGGTTCGAAGCTGGAGAAAGCATCGGGAAACCTTTCCTGAAGGCGAACGGTATTTTGGACTCGAGAATTTCGGCAATACTTGTTATTGCAATAGTGTGCTTCAGGTATTTCTGATTTGGGCGTTTTCTGATGATTATAGTTCTTTGAGCTCTGGAATTGCTTTACATTTTTGTTTGAATTGGATTTAGAGTTTCTTTGATAAACAGGAATTAGAATTTTGGGAATGAGGTTTAATATGTTATATTTAGTTCTATTGTTTTACTTTAGCAGATTTGAGTGTTTTAATCTTTGAGCCCATGTTTAAGTATATGGTAGATTTGAAGATGTCTAATCTTGGTGTGTATTCTATACGGAAAAGTCATTTATGGGGATTGAGTTTTCGGTTGTATTTTTTTTTATGTCATACAGATTTGTGTTAATTAGTTGTGAAAATCAGTAATGGTTGATGAAAGTAAAGTTAATGTTTAGTAAACTAAGTGATAAATAACAATACTTCTTTAAACATAATAAACATCATATAAAGAAACCACATATACTCACCTATAATTACTTCTTCTTTTTTCATGGGAATTTGTTGACATTAAATATGTTGTGCATCGCACAGCTCGATCAGGGCATTACTGCTTTCTTATGTGGTAATTTGTTCATTTGTATTACTGTTTTCTTACCAGTATTACATTTCCTACACAGGTATAGTTCATTTGCATTACTGTTTTCATGGGTTTGAATTGATCGTACAAATATGTTCTGTTGCTATCTTTGACCTTAGTTAGTTCATTTTGCATGGAGGATGATACTGGTAATCTCGGTGGTGATGAAGAAAAGTACATGAATATAAATAAGCTATATGTTATTGGTAAATCTTCTGGAAACAAATTGTTGTAGATAGGAACTCACATACACTTACCTATAATTATTTTTCCTTTCTCCATGGGCAGTTGTACATCCCTTTTACGCTGTGCATCGCAGTTTTCCCACTAGTACATACATATATACTCCCTCCCATTTAACGTGTCCTGTTTGACTTCTATACGCAATCGAATGCACGTTTTCAACCGTTAATATATCATAATATGTATAATAAAAAATTATATAAAATACATATTATAAAACTACATGATTATAGGATTTTAAAAAAACCAAACTTTATTATTTTTTTTAAATATATACTTGCGATAATATTTAGTTAAAGCTAAATAACTAACAGCATAAAAAAATCAAACATGGATTATTAAAATAAATTTGGAAGATTGAAATCCAAAATAATAATCCACATAATAAAATTAAATAAATTTATTTGTTAATTTTTTATTTATTTATTTATTTTAATTCACATTTGTTTATACTTCGCCAGACCCTTCCTCTTGCTTTTTACATCCCCCGCCCCTCTCTGGCGCTCTCTTTTCTCTTTCTCCTCCACCCGTCAATCACCTGTCGCCGTGCGCGTGCTTCCTCCTAACTCTATTCTGTTTTTAATAGATCTCGAATGGATCCTCATCGCTCTTGGGATTCCTTGCGTAAACAGGTATGCGGGTACTTTTCTTTTCCTTCTTGCCAATTTGTATTTTAGGGTTTCAAATTAGGATTGAGGATGAGGATGATGACCTCCGATTATGAAATTTTCTGTTGCCTCATTTATTCCTTGTTACTCTACGCAATCTCAGATTCTCTTTCATGACATCATTTCCGCTGGCCCGCGCCATTTTTTTTCCTCGTATGTTGCGGAATTTGATCAGTCATTGGTGCCGGATATTGCTCAAGATGTGAAGCACCATTCTTTCTATGAGTTGTAATTCTAGAAATTTGATCGAATGCAAGTCCTGTGCTCTTGAAATTTGGATTACGTTCCAGATCTCAATTTTTGTATGTGTAGTTGGTTGCTATCTTAGCTTTACATCCCTTTTTTTAATTTTTTTTTTCCAGCAATTTGTTCACTTCCGCAACCTCTAAAATGCAATCTCTCCGAACTCTTGGAAAACGTACCCCAAGAATTTCAACTGCACATTCTCCCCTTTCGATGTAATTTGTAAATGCAATTTATATACATGCTGAAAACATCTCTTCCCCTTTGTCTGTATCTAACCAGGCAAGGAAACTCGAAGCACAGCTAGATGAGCAAATGCACTTGTATCGGAAATTAGTATCAGCAAAAGTTGACAATTCTAACGATAATGACTTGGAGTCTGGAATCGACCAGCTCTTGAAACAGCTTCAACAAGTAAATGCGGAAATGCAAGCTTGGGTTTCATCTGGTGGATCAGAAATTTTTTCACACACATTAACTCGACATCAAGAAATTCTTCAGGATCTTACTCAGGTATATTGATATTTACACTCTTGGATTTAGAGGCTGCCATCTAGTTCATTTTCATTATTTTATTGGCTATTTAGTTTATCTTTAAATTTTTTAGTAATGGAATTGGATAACAAAGTGTAATTTAACATTAAATGGAGAGAACACCAGCTATTCAAGGGAAAAACGATTTCTACAGCATTATTTCATAGTATTGATTATCAGAGATGCTATTATTTTTCAAGCTGGAAGATGGGAATTATGGACATACTGTTCCGTCATAGTATGCTTGAATTTCCTTTGTCAAGGATATTATAAACTATATTAAGGAAGTCTGAACACTGCCCTGTTTTCAATAACTTTAGGGTTCTCCCCATATTTGTTGACTTTTTGGGTTGTAGGAATTTAATCAACTTCGTTCCAGTAATAGAGCCAAAAAAGAGCATGCATCGCTGCTTGAGGATTTCAGGGAGTTCGATCGAACAAGATTAGACCTTGAAGATGGTGGTGGTTCCTATGATCAAGCTCTTCTGAAGGAGCGTGCTACCCTTCACAGAAGTTCTGGCCAGGTTATACATTTTGTGGTTTATTGCCATAGTGGAGTATATTTAATTAAAAAGTGCTTAAAGAGGAATCTTTAATAACTAAATTGATGGATATCTCTCTAATAAGATGCATGTGCAAATAAGAATGCATCATCTTAGAGTCATCAGGCATGGGAAAGTTGCCCTACTTGTGATAAAGAAATACAATATCAGATTAGGGAAGTAGGAAATTTGATGCATGCTTTGCATTTGAGAAAGCAATTGGCCTTGATTGCCTAGCAGATTCTTACTGTAAGAGGGGAAATGCAAGTTTGGGATATCTTAAACTGCAGAAATTTCAAGAAAGATCAAGAGAGAACCCTGAACGTGAATTAATAATATTTTAACTGCATTATTAAACTCTTTTAGAAGAGGCTGAAATATGATTACATTGCACAGAACATGCATACTGCAAACCTGAAGGAAAACTACTTAAGATTTACCATTTAATACCAAGCCCTACATTTATATGCATAAGTTTACACAAACACATGCAAAATATATATCCTGATGTCAAAAGTGTGAGTTGATGGTGCACTTTACACATAACAAAACGAGTTTTTAATGTGAAGAACTTGTGTAATATTGTTATTTTGACCATCAATTTTGGCGGTGTAATAGTTTAAACATATTATAGCAGAGTAGTAACCATGAGAAAAACATTATGTGAAACTTTAACGATGTTATACATGGAAACTTTTCTCAGGATAGGAAGTTATCTAGTTAGATTGATTAGTTTCTTGTGTCATACATATGTGCTTTTACTCAACTGAAAGTGTGTTTGTCATGTAGATGGAGTCTGTGATATCGCAAGCACAAGAGACGTTAAAGTCCCTTGTGTTCCAGCGTTCAACGTTTGGGGGCATCAATTCAAAGCTTAGTAATGTCAGCAATCGGCTTCCAACAGTAAGTAAACTATAAGAAACAACTGAAGAGGGGTTAAATTATCACATTATTACATTGGACTGTTGAAAATGAATAAAGTGGATTTATTGGTTGTAAATAACTATTGAAACTCTGCAGGTGAATCATATTCTGTCTGCAATAAGGAAGAAAAAGTCGATGGACACCATCATACTATCCTTAGTTGCATCTGTTTGCACATTTCTAATCTTGATATACTGGTGGACCAAATAGGAAATGTAATTTGGTGTGAGAGGGATATGAACCTGATCTGATCTGATCTAATGTGATGTATGACCTTAATCTGAGAATTATTTCTTTGTTGTAAATAGCTGTGGCACCACCACCCCTGCCCCTGCCTGTTTTGTGATTTATGATGAAATTGTATTTGTATTTGTTGAAGATAAGCTTGTTACGTTGTATTTGTTTCACTGCAAAAGTTTTTTAAGTCTGAAGAAGATTTGATTCAAGTTTATTTGCATTGGCATATAGTCTCAAAAGTCAAAACACTCTTGTGTATATATGCTCTTTTATTTCGTACATGTTGGTTATGACTAGTGTGCATTCATCTAAACAAATAGCTACTTGCTACTGTAGTGACATTCCAGCAGATAGTAATAGTACTCTACAGTAGAAGCTGTGTAAATAGCTTCGTGAAGAAGTGAATGATTATGGTGGGTGAAATGTCAAACATTCACCGATTCCTGTCATGGAAGAATTTTTGTAGCTTTGATAATGTAATGACTAATGATATAGGCTGAGCACAGGGAAATTTCATTTTTGGTCCATGAGATTTTATCTCAACCAATTTTGGTCTCGTCTTGTATAAAATTTCTACTTTTTTTTTTTTTGGGTAAGCCAATCCAATGGCCGGAGAAAACACAAACACCACACGAAAGAACAAAAGAAAGAAACAAAAAGAAACAACACAGAGGGAGAGACTATAAAATTTTTACTTTTGGTTGCACTAGAAAATTACTCCTAATTTTTGTACTTTTGGAGCATAGGTTTAATTTTTTTTTTAAAAAAAAATATTCATATGGAGTCATGTTTGCCATGGATCGTGAATTGGTAGTGGGCTCGAACCCACCACCTCAGCATCACCCAGACTCAACACTAATCAGTTTGGCTAGCTCTCTAAACCATCAATCAGATCCCGCCATATTTTTGCAAAATATGGTTTTGCATTATAAATAATAATAAAATAAAATTTATCATAAAAAAAAATTTATATTCAATACTTAAATTATACTCAATGTAATACAAATAAATTTATTTATTGCTGATAAGCAACAAAAATTTAATTAAATAAAATTAAAATAAAATAAAGAAAATAATTTCTTTTCAAGGAAACATTAGTTACCAAATTTTTCGGTCGCTAATTCGATCGCTAACATATTATATTGATTTTAAAAAATAAACAATAAAGAAATTCAAAAGTAATATAATGTGGAAAAACTTTAGCTACCTTAACTTTCGGTCTCCATATTATATTTTTTATAAAAAAATTTATAAAAATATAATACCCACGAAATTAGTCACGGCTTAGTCACGTAAATAAATAAATAAATGAAATAAAAATAAAAAGAAATGAAATTTAATTCAAAGACCAAAAAGGAATTTAATTTCCAAGAGCCCGTGAAGTCGGAAATAATTTAATTAAATAAATTATTGCACGGGAGTCAAATGTCGACGAACTCAAGATTTCGAACACGAAATTATTTTGAGTTCGAAATGAATTTAAAATAGGAGTTTAAAGTCTAAGAATAACTCGAAAATCAAAGCCCAAGAACGTAGGAGAGAAGCCCAAAAGAGAGGAAAAAAGGCCCGACGGGATCGCACGACCCAGCCCGGCACGCGGCCCAGGCTGGAGCCGCGCAGTGGTGCTGCGGTAATCCCCCAAAACCGCGCCACGGGCGCGCCGTCGCGCCTGTTGCGGACCTTGCGCGATCCTCTCGCCCGACTCCGGATTTTTCGATTTTTGTTCCATTTCTTGCGCCCCCAAGACCTGCATATCCGAATCCGTGTGGGGGTTGTTAGGGGTTATAAGTATCCCCTATCCAGCTCCCGAACGCCCTTTAATCACTCCCACAACTCTCTCCTACGTTCAAACCACCGAAAAACCCTAGTTTCGAAGTCTTGGAGTGCATTCCGGCGAGGAGGCAGACCCGTGGACGAGTTTGGAGGCTATCCCGGTGTAGTTTGGTGGTAAGGAAAGGTAGTAGTCGTTAGTTCATGTCCGATTAAGTAATATAAAGTCTAACATAGAATTATTTCAACTTTGCAACTATGAATCGGAACGAAAGGAAGAGATTAGGAGATTTTGGACTTGCTCGTGATCCCGGAAGCCAAACCGACGAGATCTAAAACCGTAGACATCACATCCTGTAAGTTGACTCTTTGCAATCAATTTTGGTGGCTTAAAAATCGAACGAAACATAAGCTTAAGTATTAAACGTAAAATCTGTCAAAAAAGGATACATGGATGCGCAGTTCTAAAGATCTAATTTTTCGGACCATTTCGAGCGCTTTAAACGGAAAATTTAAAACTAAGATTTTGTTCCTAAGACTTTAATCTACGTTGTGTAAAAATTTCAGAATTTTTTATCACCATTTGACGCCTCAAATCTGATCTGGTTTCTTTGCGTTTATTCAGAATTTTCAAAAATATGACTGTGTAGGACTTCGAACTTCATCTGCATTTCTCTATTTGATCTAAACCGAACTAGCTTGTGCAATGTGAATGAAAGTCGTAGATAATTGAGTCTAGAAGATGTCCATAAAATTTCTGAATTTTTGGAGTCGGTTTGGTGAGTCGAAAAATCGAATTATTTACAGTAGGTCGAATCTGAAACACAGCATGACTTTTCTGTGGAAAACGTGATTTTTGACTTGGTTCCTCACTTTATTTCGAAAAACTTAGAACATGAAAGTTGTTCATTAGGATGTTTTTGAGCCACTGTGCAAATATCAAGTCGTTCGCCTTTAAAATGAATTTTTAAACTCAAAAGGCGCGAACTATGACGAAACACATACTATATTTTGTGAAATTGAGATTTTCTAAACAAACGGTCGAAATTCCCTTTGAATGATAAAAACAAATTTTCAAAAATCCCATTACGAATAGACTGAGCACTAATTAGGGGGTGATCATTATGGAAAAGTAGTGATACTGGGCATGGATTGGTTGTCCCAGTATAAAGCAGTGATTGAATGTCAGAAACAGAAGATTACCCTGTCAAAAAGTAGGGGGAAGAGAGTTATCTTTTACTCCCAACCCCCTAAGAAAAGCAACAAGATTGTTAACGCCCTCAAATTGTGTAGCTTGAAGCATAAGGGGTACACGCTATATGCATGCTACGTTCACAACCTTGAGGTGGAAGTAAATAAGGTTGACAACATCCCAGTGGTAAGAGAATACCCAGATGTATTTCCCGAAGACGTTCCTGGCATGCCACCTGAGTGGGATCTTGAATTCACCATAGATCTCATCCGGGAACGGAACCTGTTTCAAAAGCTCCGTACCGTATGGCGTCGTTGGAAATGAAAGAGTTGAAGGAGCAACTCAAAGAACTGTTGGGGAAAGGATACATAAGGCCGAGTACTTCTCCGTGGGGAGCACCGGTTTTATTGGTTAAGAAGAATGACGGAGGGTTACGACTTTGCATCGACTATAGGGGACTGAATCAAGTGACCATCAAGAATAAGTATCCACTACCGAGGATTGAGGATCTATTCGATCAGTTGAAGGGAGCTTCGGTGTTCTAAAGATCGACTTGAGATCTGGTTATCACCAACTGAGAATCGCCGAGAAAGATATTCCGAAGACGGCGTTTCGAAGTCGTTATGGACACTACGAGTTCACAGTGTTATCCTTTGGGTTAACAAATGCCCTTGCAATGTTCATTGTTTCGAGACTTATTAGATCGGTCTGTAGTAGTGTTCATTGACGACATTCTGATCTACTCAAAAAGCGAGGAGGAGCATTCCCAACATTTGCATCAAGTGTTAGGGATCTTGCGCAAGAATCAACTCTATGGCAAGCTATCCAAATGCGACTTTTGGTTGAAGGAGGTAGCATTCCTTGGACACATAGTATCCGCTGATGGAGTTTCAGTAGATCCGGAAAAAATTTTGGCAGTGACAGAGTGGGTAGCACCGACAAGTCCAACAGAAATAAGAAGTTTTCTTGGACTAGCTGGATATTATAGGCGATCTGTGAAGGACTTCTCAAAAATCGCACGCCTCTTAACCAAATGTTGAAGAAGGGAGTCAAGTACGAGTGGACTAGTGAATGTGAGACTGCATTTCAAGAGTTAAAGAAACGACTCACGACTATACCCGTATTAGCCCTACCATCAGAGAATGATGACTTCGAGGTTTACAGTGATGCTTCAAATGAAGGATTGAGATGCATTTTGATGCAAGATCAGAGGGTCATTGCATACGCATCATGGCAATTAAAACCTCACGAGGAAAACTACCCGACATACGACTTGAAGTTGGCAGCATTCGTATTCGCTCTGAAGATATGGATACATTATCTTTATGGGCGAAAGTGTCAAATGTTCACTGATCAAAAGAGTCTCAAGTACATATTCACTCAGAAGGAGTTGAATTTGAGACAAATGAGATGGTTGGAGCTGATCAAAGACTATGATCTGAAAATCTCCTATCATGAAGGGAAGGCTAATGTGGTAGTCGATGCCTTAAGTCGGAAAACCCAACATGTAGCAAATTCACTGATGATTCCGCCGGCGTTGTACATGGACTTGGCAAGGTTTGAACCTAGGGCATGTGCATTCCGGCACAGTGAATGAAGTGGTCAACGCAATGATAGTAGAGTCAACCATATTTGATGAAATTAAACTCGCCCAACCCGGCGACGAGAAGTTGGAAAGAATTAAGGAGAGCATTGCCGATAGAAAGGCAATAGGGTTTGCTATCCATGAAGATGGAAGCATTCGCTTTAAGGGAAGGTGGTGCGTGCCACAAAAATGTGTGGAACTGAAACAAAGATTGATGGAGGAAGGGCACAACACACCCTACTCAGTTCACCCCGGGGGCGACAAGCTGTATAAGGACTTAAAGAAGAATTATTGGTGGCCGAGAATGAAGAAGGAAGTGGTAGAGTTTGTGGCGAGATGCCTCACTTGCCAAAATGTCAAAGAAGTCCGACAAAAACCCTTAGGATTGATGCAACCACTGGAAATCCCGAGTTGGAAATGGGATAGCATTTCGATGGATTTTGTTTCGGGATTACCCCAATCACCTAAAGGGATGAATAAGATCTGGGTGATTGTGGATAGGCTAACAAAGACAGCCATGTGTATCCCAATGAAGGACACTTGGACCATGGATCAGTTGGCACGAGCGTATATTGATAATGTGGTACGACGACATGGGGTACCACATGACATCATTTATGATAGAGACAGTAGATTTGTCTCTCACTTTTGGACTAAGTTGCAAGAAGCCCCCGATACACAGATTAAGAGGAGCACTGCATTCCACCCGATGACGGATGGACAAACTAAGAGGACATTCAAACATTGGAAGACATGCTAAGGGCATGTTTGTTGGAGTTTAAAGGAAGTTGGGAAAATCATTTACCACTAATTGAGTTTTCCTACAATAATAGCTACCATGCTAGCATCGGCATGGCACCGTTCGAAGCACTGTATGGGCGAAGGTGCCGAAGCCCGCTGAGTTGGGAAGAAGGCGATAAGGCTGTGGTAGTGGGACCACAACTGGTCGAGGATATGGCCCAGCAAATTAAAGTAATCCAAGGGAAGATGAAAGCTGCTCATGACCGACAAAAAAGTTATGCCGATGTGAGACGGAAAGATCTAGAATTTCAAGTGGGAGATAAGATTATGCTGAAGATATCACCAATGAAGGGGGTGATGCGCTTTGGCAAATGAGGAAAGTTAATTTCTTGCTACATAGGACCTTATGAGATTCTAGAACGAGTCGGAAATCTAGCATATCGACTGGCTTTACCGCCACAATTGATTCAAGTTCATAATGTATTCCATGTTTCACAACTAAAGAAGTATGTGCCGGACCCGACACATGTACTTCGGCCCGAAGTAATTGAACTAGACGACGATTTGACTTATAAAGAGGTCCCAGTGCAAATACTCGATGTCAAGGAGAGGGTGACACGGAATAAGACCGTGAAAATGGTCAAGATTCTTTGGTCTAGCCATGAAGCGGAGACAACAAAATGGGAGTTGGAGTCAGACATGTAGGAACGTTACCCGACCCTGTTTCAAACCGATTCAACCATAGTTATGGGGACATAACTGTAAGCTTAAGGGGAGGAGGATGTAACGGCCCAAACAACCAATACCCTAGTCGAGGTACGCTCAAAATTTCCATATTAGTTCCTAGCTTGCGATTACTTACGTCCTAATTATGTCCTACGTGTTTCTTCTCGGTCATGCTAATGTAAACATCTTGTTAGCACAACTAATACCCAACTTCGAGGACGAAGTTGATTTCTAAGAAGGGTAGACTGTAATACCCACGAAATTAGTCACGGCTTAGTCATGTAAATAAATAAATAAAATAAAATAAAAAGAAAAAGAAATGGTATTTAATTCCAAGACTAAAAAGGAATTTAATTTCCAAGAGCCCGTGAAGTCGGAAATAATTTAATTAAATAAATTATTGAACGGGAGTCAAATGTTGACGAACTCAAGATTTCGAATACAAAATTAATTTGAGTTCGAAATGAATTTAAAATAGGAGTTTATAGACCAAGAATAACCCGAAAATCAAAGCCCAAGAACGTAGGAGAGAAGCCAAAAATGTAACACCCCGGTTTTTGGTCACCCAGGTCGGGGTGTCACCGCCACACCTCTCTAGCAAGACACGGTTTCTCCGAGCTCACTAAAGAGATGCAAGGCTATGGTTTTTTTTCAGAATTTAAAACATTCAAACAGCCCATTTATATATAATTTGAAAATAATATCATTACAGTTGCAGCGGAAAATAATATCTACATAAGTATAATGCAGCGGAATTTAAATATAGCTAACACGGCCAGAATTACGGGTTAAACAGGCCCGTTCATGCAATTTCTAGTCTAACGTAACATTTACAATTAAAGCATTTCCCCAAAATTCCCATGAATGCATATGATGATGCATATTCTTCAGCTCTGAAAGAAACAGGAAAAAAATACGGTTTTGGTCAGCACTACGTGCTGAGTAAGTTAACACATACAAGATTATGAGGTTTCAAAGCCTTTATTTAATTTAATGAAAACATGTGCATAATTTAAATAATTCATGTAATCGCATAATTTAG
Organism: Hygrophila difformis; assembly: GCA_030278955.1. NCBI lineage: Eukaryota > Viridiplantae > Streptophyta > Magnoliopsida > Lamiales > Acanthaceae > Hygrophila > Hygrophila difformis. Next base: position 14,821,976 of record JAOANR010000002.1, on the reverse strand, counting down.
AAGTATGGATTCATAAGATCATAAACATAGCTTGCGACGTAATTAAATAAGTTGCCATAAATTTTAAAAACACAAGTTATCAAGGATTTAATTGGATTCCCTTATCGATGTCTCGTTTCGATTCTTTTACAGTTCACCACCGCTAGGGCTCTTATGTCCGCCAGCCTTACGCCTGGGCTCTTATGTCCACAGGTATCATGGTCTAACTTTTAATTAGAGTTAATCCGTCCGCTAGCCATACGATCAGTGTTTCGCTAGGGCTCTTACGTCAACCTAGACATACACTTGGGCTCTTATGTCCCAAGCCGCAGAGAACATTGACAGTATCTAGCTTAGTCATAACCCGCAATATTTTAATCTTCTCGTTTCGTGTATCGTATTTCAAATAATTTCTATCCGTTTCAACCTTAAAGGCTATTTTCACCGTTTCCACAAGATTTCAAGATTTGACTCGATCAACCACAGTTTACTCTAAATTTCGTCTAAAATCAGATTTAATTTCAAAAATTCCGAAATTTCACGACTGACTCCAAAACGTCGAGATCTACAACTTTCGTGTTTTAACTTTTTCAATCCGAGATACCGAATTAAGTCAAAAACGCAGATTTCTGTTAGGATACAAATCTGTCCGAATTTCTTATACAGCAGTTCCAAGATTTCACGTTTTTACATAGCAAATCAACTCCAAAATTAACGAAATTTTACAGAGACCTTCTTAAGACATATATCTACAAGTTTCATGTTCAGCAAAAGATCTAATTCATCCTATATCTATTGTCAAAAACGCCAACAAGTTCGAGCCAAGAATCTGTCAAGATTTCAAGATCTAATTTTTGAACAGTTCGGTTTGGAGTCGATTTTCGATATCAAATTTCGACGAAAAATTCTAAAACTTTACGGAGGTGTTCTTAACGTATAGATCTACAATTCTTATGTTTAACACCAATCCTAAATCGGCCTAAATCAAGAGTAAAAATCAACCTCAAGTTCAAAAGTAAAATCTGTCACCGTTTCAAGATCTAAATCTATGGCAGGCTCGTTTGTGATCGTTTTCGGATATCAAACACAATGAAAAATTATAAAAATTTTACAGAAGCTAGAATAATCTCTTAGGAACGTTTTTCATGTTTTAAGTTTCTTCGTTTGAACAGGTTTAGGGGTTCGGAAAAATTGTATAAAAATACTGCGCCGTTAAAGATTACGTTTTGACAGATTTTACGTTCTTGATTTAATTCATTAGATTCAACGTATTTTAAGTCTCCCAAAACCATGTAAGCGTTAACTTACCTAAATTTGGATTATCCGGCTCGTCGATTCGTAGGCGTGGCTTCCACGTCCTTCGTTCTCCCTCCGAGATCCTTCGTTCTCCCTCATACGGCTGTGGAGTGTTGGATCTCGTCCAAGGTGCCTTCTTCTCCGTCGAAGTCGTTCAACGATCTAATCTCTATATTTTTTTTTCTATTCTCTTCGTTCTTCTCTTTTTTTTTTGTACATATAAATCTGTTTTTTTTTTTTTTTTTTTTTTAGCAACAAGATATGAAGATGATGGGAATGTGGTTTAAAAAGGGGTGAAGGGTCGACATATTTGGATGTTAAATCTTCCCAAGATTTACTCCAACTATCTTCTTGTTGTCTTCTAGATATCCTACACATATATTAAATATATAATATATATTGCATATCATCTTAAAGATATGCTACATTAAAAATATAATATATATTGTTGTAGTTATTTATTAATTCCTTCTATTTTATTTTTTTGTGTACATAGAATTGATTTGAATAGTAAATTAGGAAGATGAAAAAGATTAAATTTAAAAAGAAGTAAAGGGCGGTTATTTAGAGATTTAGGATCCAAGATTTGATTTCCAAATATCTTGCTATCATTGAAGGTTATAACAATATACTAAAGATAGGCTAAATCTTGCGAATATCTAAAGATAGAGTACCATATACATATTATTTTATTGTGGTTATTATTATTATTACTACTACTACTACTACTACTATTATTATTATTATTATTATTATTATTATTATTATTATTATTATAATTATAAAATAAAGTGTTAATTAATAATTATGCGTACAGTAATTAGACACGTAATAAAATGGTTTTAATATATCAATAGATTAATTTAAAATATATTTAGAATAATGTAGGATATTACAATTTTCGACTTCACGGGTTCTTGGATATTTAATTATTTCTTGAATTAAATTTTATTTCTCATTTCATCTTTTGGAATTAAATTCCATTTCTCGTTTTATGTTTAAATTATTTATTTTATTTATATATTGTATTTATTATTTATTTTTTTATTTATTTATTTATTTTATGTTGCAAAATTCTCGGGTATTACAGTCTACCCTCCTTAAGAATCAACTTCGTCCTCGAAGTTGTATTTCGGCTTTTCTCGTGCTAAGGACTTTTTGTTTGTTTTATTATTTTGTGACTGAACTTAGAATTGAAACTTCTAAGCTGCCTACGTACCCGGTGAAGGGATCAAGCCATAACGTAGTTCAAAATAATTTGAATTTGTTTATTTTATTTTATTTTATTTTTTTTTCAGGATACATCTTATCGAGTCGAACTCCAAAAATAAATTTCTATTGGGTATCACATCCTCTCCCCCTTAGGACTTCAGTTATGTCCCCATAACTGGCTATTCATTATTCTCAAGAAGGTTCGGGTCAAGGTTTAAATGAGCCGTGCGTTTGAAATGGATTTGTTGTTTGGGAAACCAAACAAGATTTTTGGAATAAAGAGTGTTTTAATAAAAACTTAATTTTTATTGTTCCACATAAGGAAATGATCTAATTCGTACAAAGATAGGAATGGCTAAGACCGAGATTTGTTATGCTTAGGCGTGCGCTTAGATGAATGCGATCTAGAACTGAGGCAAGATCAGTATCTATTTAGCGTTCCTAATTCGATGTCAAACTTCTAAGTTATCTAGTGCAAGCAGAAGATCTAAGTTAGAACATCGTCACTTCTAGGTTATCTAAGGTATAGAAATGCAATATGCACATGCAATTGATGATCCCCCCGAAAATAAATGCACTATTTTTTTTTCCCATGGGTTTTTAAAATAAAAATTTATTCCATGGGATGGATGATTTAAAATAATAGCTAAAATTCTTGGACCTCTACATTGGGTCAAAAATAATTATTGTTTGGGCTCAAAAATAATTTGGCTAAAAATAATTTGGACTTCTATAATTGTAATTTAAAAATAATAATGGTTTAATATAATAGTTTAAAAATAATAATCTAGTAGTTTAAAAATAATAATACTAATTTTAAAATAAGCCGGGCTCTGATACCACCTTGTAACACCCCGGTTTTTGGTCACCCAGGTCGGGGTGTCACCGCCACACCTCTCTAGCAAGACACGGTTTCTCCGAGCTCACTAAAGAGATGCAAGGCTATGGTTTTTTTTCAGAATTTAAAACATTCAAACAGCCCATTTATATATAATTTGAAAATAATATCATTACAGTTGCAGCGGAAAATAATATCTACATAAGTATAATGCAGCGGAATTTAAATATAGCTAACACGGCCAGAATTACGGGTTAAACAGGCCCGTTCATGCAATTTCTAGTCTAACGTAACATTTACAATTAAAGCATTTCCCCAAAATTCCCATGAATGCATATGATGATGCATATTCTTCAGCTCTGAAAGAAACAGGAAAAAAATACGGTTTTGGTCAGCACTACGTGCTGAGTAAGTTAACACATACAAGATTATGAGGTTTCAAAGCCTTTATTTAATTTAATGAAAACATGTGCATAATTTAAATAATTCATGTAATCGCATAATTTAGAAGTATGGATTCATAAGATCATAAACATAGCTTGCGACGTAATTAAATAAGTTGCCATAAATTTTAAAAACACAAGTTATCAAGGATTTAATTGGATTCCCTTATCGATGTCTCGTTTCGATTCTTTTACAGTTCACCACCGCTAGGGCTCTTATGTCCGCCAGCCTTACGCCTGGGCTCTTATGTCCACAGGTATCATGGTCTAACTTTTAATTAGAGTTAATCCGTCCGCTAGCCATACGATCAGTGTTTCGCTAGGGCTCTTACGTCAACCTAGACATACACTTGGGCTCTTATGTCCCAAGCCGCAGAGAACATTGACAGTATCTAGCTTAGTCATAACCCGCAATATTTTAATCTTCTCGTTTCGTGTATCGTATTTCAAATAATTTCTATCCGTTTCAACCTTAAAGGCTATTTTCACCGTTTCCACAAGATTTCAAGATTTGACTCGATCAACCACAGTTTACTCTAAATTTCGTCTAAAATCAGATTTAATTTCAAAAATTCCGAAATTTCACGACTGACTCCAAAACGTCGAGATCTACAACTTTCGTGTTTTAACTTTTTCAATCCGAGATACCGAATTAAGTCAAAAACGCAGATTTCTGTTAGGATACAAATCTGTCCGAATTTCTTATACAGCAGTTCCAAGATTTCACGTTTTTACATAGCAAATCAACTCCAAAATTAACGAAATTTTACAGAGACCTTCTTAAGACATATATCTACAAGTTTCATGTTCAGCAAAAGATCTAATTCATCCTATATCTATTGTCAAAAACGCCAACAAGTTCGAGCCAAGAATCTGTCAAGATTTCAAGATCTAATTTTTGAACAGTTCGGTTTGGAGTCGATTTTCGATATCAAATTTCGACGAAAAATTCTAAAACTTTACGGAGGTGTTCTTAACGTATAGATCTACAATTCTTATGTTTAACACCAATCCTAAATCGGCCTAAATCAAGAGTAAAAATCAACCTCAAGTTCAAAAGTAAAATCTGTCACCGTTTCAAGATCTAAATCTATGGCAGGCTCGTTTGTGATCGTTTTCGGATATCAAACACAATGAAAAATTATGAAAATTTTACAGAAGCTAGAATAATCTCTTAGGAACGTTTTTCATGTTTTAAGTTTCTTCGTTTGAACAGGTTTAGGGGTTCGGAAAAATTGTATAAAAATACTGCGCCGTTAAAGATTACGTTTTGACAGATTTTACGTTCTTGATTTAATTCATTAGATTCAACGTATTTTAAGTCTCCCAAAACCATGTAAGCGTTAACTTACCTAAATTTGGATTATCCGGCTCGTCGATTCGTAGGCGTGGCTTCCACGTCCTTCGTTCTCCCTCCGAGATCCTTCGTTCTCCCTCATACGGCTGTGGAGTGTTGGATCTCGTCCAAGGTGCCTTCTTCTCCGTCGAAGTCGTTCAACGATCTAATCTCTATATTTTTTTTTCTATTCTCTTCGTTCTTCTCTTTTTTTTTTGTACATATAAATCTGTTTTTTTTTTTTTTTTTTTTTTTTTTTAGCAACAAGATATGAAGATGATGGGAATGTGGTTTAAAAAGGGGTGAAGGGTCGACATATTTGGATGTTAAATCTTCCCAAGATTTACTCCAACTGTAATACCATAGAAATTGCCCGATATATATGTATGAATATATATATTTTGATCAATTCACTAAGTAGATTTTTAATCAAATCTATATATATTTATATGTTCAAATATGTGCTTAAAGATTAGTATATTATTTTCTACAAAACATACTTTAAAAAAATTATATATATTTGTCTTTTCAAATAAATATATGGATTTCAATATCAAGTGTAATAAGTATATGGTTCATAGAATATTTTAAATCCATATACAAGTTTATATACACATATATACCTTGGTCTTGAAATAATCTTTCCAAACATGTACACATGTATATACATGTATATATTTACATGTTTAAATTATAATGAGAATTATCTATTTTCTATATATCCTTGATTAATCATTCTACCCATATTTTTTTATGAATTATTCTAGAATAATTCATAAAAAAATATGGGTAGAATGATTAATCAAGGATATATAGAAAATAGATAATTCTCATTATAATTTAAACATGTAAATATATACATGTATATACATGTGTACATGTTTGGAAAGATTATTTCAAGACCAAGGTATATATGTGTATATAAACTTGTATATGGATTTAAAATATTCTATGAACCATATACTTATTACACTTGATATTGAAATCCATATATTTATTTGAAAAGACAAATATATATAATTTTTTTAAAGTATGTTTTGTAGAAAATAATATACTAATCTTTAAGCACATATTTGAACATATAAATATATATAGATTTGATTAAAAATCTACTTAGTGAATTGATCAAAATATATATATTCATACATATATATCGGGCAATTTCTATGGTATTACAATCTACCCTCCTTAAGAATCAACTTCGTCCCCGAAGTTGCGCGACTTATTGACCGATTGATTGATTGCGATTGTATCATTAAATTTCTTCCGACTTCACGGGTTCTTGGAATTAAAATTCTTTTCCTTCTTGAATTTAATTCCAATTGTCTTGACTCAATTGATGGAATGTCTTCGGGCTTCCTTTCCCTCTTTTATTCCATTTTGAATTTGAATCTATCGGCGTTTTATTTCCGAGCAATAATTTATTGTGATAAATTATTTTCTTCTTCTCGGAGATGTTTCGACATTGATCGGAATAAATTTTATTCCTTTGGACGTTGATAAAAATCTGGGGTATTACAGTCTACCCCCCTTAAGAATCAACTTCGTCCCCGAAGTTGTGTTTCGGCTTTTCTCGCGCTAAGAGTTAGGGTCCTTTTGTTTATTTGGGATACAAACTATTCGGGTTTCAAAAATAAATGCTTATGCATTCTTACGGGGTATTACACCAACTATCTTCTTGTTGTCTTCTAGATATCCTACACATATATTAAATATATAATATATATTGCATATCATCTTAAAGATATGCTACATTAAAAATATAATATATATTGTTGTAGTTATTTATTAATTCCTTCTATTTTATTTTTTTGTGTACATAGAATTGATTTGAATAGTAAATTAGGAAGATGAAAAAGATTAAATTTAAAAAGAAGTAAAGGGCGGTTATTTAGAGATTTAGGATCCAAGATTTGATTTTCAAATATTTTGCTATCATTGAAGGTTATAACAATATACTAAAGATAGGCTAAATCTTGCGAATATCTAAAGATAGAGTACCATATACATATTATTTTATTGTGGTTATTATTATTATTACTACTACTACTACTACTACTATTATTATTATTATTATTATTATTATTATTATTATTATAATTATAAAATAAAGTGTTAATTAATAATTATGCGTACAGTAATTAGACACGTAATAAAATGGTTTTAATATATCAATAGATTAATTTAAAATATATTTAGAATAATGTAGGATATTACAATTTTCGACTTCACGGGTTCTTGGATATTTAATTATTTCTTGAATTAAATTTTATTTCTCATTTCATCTTTTGGAATTAAATTCCATTTCTCGTTTTATGTTTAAATTATTTATTTTATTTATATATTGTATTTATTATTTATTTATTTATTTATTTATTTATTTTATGTTGCAAAATTCTCGGGTATTACAGTCTACCCTCCTTAAGAATCAACTTCGTCCTCGAAGTTGTATTTCGGCTTTTCTCGTGCTAAGGACTTTTTGTTTGTTTTATTATTTTGTGACTGAACTTAGAATTGAAACTTCTAAGCTGCCTACGTACCCGGTGAAGGGATCAAGCCATAACGTAGTTCAAAATAATTTGAATTTGTTTATTTTATTTTATTTTATTTTTTTTTCAGGATACATCTTATCGAGTCGAACTCCAAAAATAAATTTCTATTGGGTATCACAAAAAAGACAGGAGAAAATGCCCGACGGGATCGCACGACCCAGCCCGGCACGCGACCCAGGCTGGAGCCACGCGGTGGTGGCGTGGTAATCCCCCAAAACCGCACCACAGGCACGCCGTCGCGCCTGTTGCGGACCTTGCGCGATCCTCTCACATGACTCCAGTTTTTTCGATGTGTGTTCCATTCTTGCGCCCCAAGACCTGCATATCCCAATCCCTAACATTTGGGGGTTGTTAGGGGTTATAAATACCACCTATCCAGGTTCCGAACGCCCTTTAATCACTCCCACAACTCTTTCCTATGTTCAAACCACCGAAAACCCTAGTTTCGAAGTCTTGGAGTGAATTCCGGCGAGGAGGCAGACCCGTGGACGAGTTTGGAGGCTACCCCGGTGTAGGTTGGTGGTAAGGAAAGTTAGCAGTCGTTAGTTCATGTCCGATTAAGTAATATAAAGTCTAACATAGAATTATTTCAACTTTGCAACTACGAATCGGAACGAAAGGAAGAGATGAGGAGATTTTGGACTTGCTCATGATCCCGGTGGCCAAACCGAAGATCTAAAACCTTAGACATCACATCCTGTAAGTTGACTCTTGCATATCAATTTTGGTGGCTTAAAATCGAACGAAACATAAGCTTAAGTATTAAACATAAAATCTGTCAAAAAGGATCCATGGATGCGCAGTTCTAAAGATCTAATTTTTCGGACCATTTTGAGTGCTTTAAACGAAAAACTCAAAACTAAGATTTTATTTCTAAGACTTTATCTATGTTGTGTAAAAATCTCAGAATTTTTCATCACCATTTGATGCCTCAAATCTGATCTGGTTTCACTGTGTTTATTCTAAATTTTCAAAAATATGACTGTGTATGACTTCGAATTTTATCTGCATTTTTGTATTTGATCTAGACCGAACTAGCTTGTGCAATGTGAATGAAAGTTGTAGATAATTGAGTCTAGAACATGTTCATAAAATTTCTGAATTTTTGGAGTCGGTTTGATGAGTTGAAAAATCGAATTATGAATAGTAGGTCGAATCTGAAACCTGACAGCATGACTTTTCTGTGGAAAACATGATTTTTGACTTGGTTCCTCACTTTATTTCGAAAAACTTAAAACATGAAAGTTGTTCAATAGGATGTTTGTGAGACACTGTGCAAATTTCAAGTCGTTCGCCTTTAAAACAAATTTTTAAACTCAAAAGGCGCGAACTGTGATGAAACACATACTATATTTTGTGAAATTGAGATTTTCTAAACAAACGGTCGAAATTCCCTTTGAGAGATAAAAACAAATTTTCAAACATCCCGTTACGACTAGATTGAGCACTAATTAGTGGGTGAGTGCTATAATACCCGAGAATTTTATATCAATAAATACAATAAATAAATAAATAAATAAATAAAAGAATAAATGAGAAATGGAATTTAATCCAAGAAGGAATTAAAGTTAAAGTTAATTTAATTAAATAAATGGTCCCAAGATAACCCAATACAAATGGACTTATAATTCGGACCCGTAATTTAATTAAGATCCAAATAAAATTAAAATAGGAATTTGGAGCCCAAAAAGTAGTCCGAAAATCGGAGCCCAAGAAAATTGGAGGATAGAAGTCCGGAAGAGAGGAGAAAAGGCCCGACGGATCGCACGACCCGTCCCGGACCGAAGTCCAGGCCAAGGCCGCGCGGTCTCCGCGCGTTCCGGAGCATTTTCCGCGCCACCACCGCGCCAGCTGAGGTAAACGACCCGTGTGAGATTCTCTCACCCGATTTCGGATTTTTCGACTTCGGTTGCTTACCTTTCGGCCCAAGACACTCCAAGACAGATCTTGGACGTCCCATGGGTCTACTAACTCTATAAATACCCATCCCCTTCGACCCCGGACGATTTTCAAACTCTTCGAAAAACCCTATACGTTTCAAACTCAAATTCCAAGTTAACGGAGGCACGAAGGCAGCAAAGGACAAGCTTTTGGACGAAAATCAAAGAGTCTCCAGTCGTGGTTGGTAAGAGTTCGTCCATATTTTCCATTCAAACCTCGATTCCTAAACTAACTTACTCCGTTTCCTTTCTAAAACCCCGATCCGGACGCGTAGAGGGAGAACGAAGGATCTCGGAGGGAGAACGAAGAACGTGGAAGCCACGCCTACGAAATCGACGAGCCGATAATCCAATCTCAAGTAAGTTAATTACTTACTGTGGTTTTGGGTGTTTAAAATCAACCAAACGAAAGATCCATTAAAGAACTTAATAAAATCTGTCAAAAGAAAACCCTATGTGCGTAGCGTTTTTATTTGAATTATTCGGATCATTTAAAATGTTCAAACGAGAAAACTTAAAACATAAAAGGTGTTTCTAAGACACCGATCTACCTTCTGTAAAAATTTCATAATTTTTTGTTAAGATTGATACCCGAAAATCGAACTAGAAGAATCTGTTTTCAATTTGGATCTTGAAATGGGACAGAATCACATTTCGAACTTGTTGGTGGTTTTTATATTAGATCTAGGCCGATATAGGAATAGTGTTAAACATAAAATTGTAGATCTATAAGTCTGGAATACCGCTGTAAAATTTTAGAATTTTCCATCAAGATTTGAACCTTTGAATTTGAACCGAACCAATCTGCGTTTTCTTCGAACTTCTAAAAATTGACAGAATGGGTTTCTGAACTTAATCCGATTTTTCTTAATTGATCCGGTTGGAATTAGGTCTCGAGTTCTAAACGAAAGTTGTAGATAACTGTGTTGGACGATGGTATTGAAATATGTGAAATATGTGAAATTATGCCAAAACGGCGAGATATTTTGGGCCTACACTTTCGGGAGTATCCGTATGGGTTTCCCGAGGCGCCGGAGTGATACTGGGTATGGCGGATTTGGCTTAGGCCAAGGCTACTTGAAAAACTGTAGAGATTGCAATGCAATCGAGAAAAACTTGAGATACATGATCTTGGAGTAATTGGGGATAATTAAAAGACTTTTATTTATTGCCTTAGTATTTATTGCCTTTACCTAAATTATGTTATATGCATGATTGGCTAGAATCTATGTTTTTAAATTATGCAAGTTATTTATTTAATTAAATTAAATTATAATAAAGTAACATGTTTTTATTTAAATTAAATTAATGGCCTTAAAACCCCTTAATCATGCTAAGTGTTAGCTTACTCAGCATGTTTTGCTGACCCAAACTATTTTTCCTTTTTTCTTTCAGAGTATGAGGACTAAGCATGATCATATGCATACATGGAAACATTTGGGGAAAACACTATTTTAAACTCTTGCATTTAATTATGACTGCATGAACGGGTCTGTTTAACCCGTGTTTTGGCCATGTTGGCATAGTATTTAAATTTCCGCTGCATTACATATATATTTATATTTAGATATTACTTTTCCGCTGCAAATTACTTATAATTATTTTCGAGTTATATACGATGGGCTGTTTTATTCATTTAAATTGTTTTAAATACTGCAATACTATAGCCTTGCATCTCTCTAGCAAGCTCGAAGAAATCGTGTCTTGCTAGGGAGGTGTGGCGGTGACATCCCGACCTGGGTTATAAAAAACTGGGGTGTTACAAGTTAGTTTCAGAGCCCGGATATTTTTAAACTATTATTTTTAAACCATTATTATTTTTAAATTATTATTATTATTATGAATATTATTATTTTTAAGTGTATACTATTATTTTTAAAGGTATTCCTTTATAGCCCAAATTATTGTTCTAGCCCAAATCATTTTTAGCCCAACACTATTTTTACATCGAAGTCCAAATTATTTTTAAAGCCCAAATATTATTTTTGAAGCCCAAATCCCATATTTTCCATATAAACCCAACTATTATCCTTTGGCCCAATATAGTGGCCCAAATCATACTGCTATCATTTTTAGCCCACCATGGGATATATTTTATTTTTAAAAGCCCATGGGAAAAATAATGCATTAATTTATTTTATTTTATTTGATTTTTTTGGGGGGGGGGGGGGGGGGATCATCGTTGCATTTGCATACTGCATTTTCTATACCTTAGATAACCTAGAAGCGACATGCTTTAACTTAGATCTTTTGCTACAATAGATGGCTAACCAAGATATGACAAATCTGATGGTCAAAACGATGAGCGCATATTTGGATTCTCAACAAAACATACAGCAACTGAAACACCGAGTGGCCTAATTGGAGGCAAATCTGCACCATATGGGAAATCTAAGGGAAGCGGACCACCATCATATCAATCAACTTTAACAACAAGTCCACGACCTCACTGAATTAACCCATCAATTAAATAAGAAGATCAGCGATCAAGGATTGGATCTGATCCCCCTTACGGACATCCTACTGCCGATCAGCCCGGTGGAGAATCATTTGATGGGCCCGGCGAGTCCAAACCCAGCGGAGGACGACCCAGTGGAGGAAGACCCAGTGAAGGACCCAGCTACACTGCCAGAGGAGCTTAGATCCTTAGGAACTCTATTTTTAGTAAATACTATTTTTGCTAGTAAATACTTCTATTTTTGTACATCCTATTACTTGTATTAAAAATTTCTTTAAGGAATAAAAATACAAGTTTATTTATTTATTTATCTATTTATTTAAAATTCCCTAAATTCCAAACATTTTGGTGGCTTCCCAAGTTTAAGAAAAAAAAACCAAACCCTAAACCCTGAAACTTAAAACCTAAACCCTAAAACCTAACCCTAACCCTAAACCCTAAACCCTAACCCTGAACCCTGAACCCTGAAAAAAAAACGCGGCGCGTTTAAGACCCGATCGAGCACTATGTGTGAATATGCATCTAACGCTCAAACACTTTCATAACCACTTGTCTAAACGATTTATCAGATTCTTTTAGCCTAATCTATACACGTTTCTAATAGAATGGCACCAAGAGGCAGACCAAGAAACCCACCTAAACCACAAACGACCAATGAAGTGCCACCGAATAACACGTAAACAACTCAACCTGTAGGAGCTCAAACCCAAGGTGCGCAAGAAGCCCCCGCACCGAACAATATGGGCGCTCGTCTCCGGACGATAAAAGAGGTCCTGATTGCGCTGGGAAACACGCAAGTTAATCAAGGGCAAGCCGCGGCGGTACTTCCGCCCCAGGCTCGAATCAACTATCTGGCAATGGTGAATCCGTACCAGCCACCCCACTACGCTGGTGAGGAAGACCCTGCAAAACTAGAGGAGTGGATTAGGACTTTTGACAAGTTGCTAAGCGCGGTTAAGTGCCCGGAAGGGGAAAAGGTGCACGTCGCTTCATATTACTTGGGAGGCGAAGCAGACGACTGGTGGCAAGCCACCCAAGGAAAGCTACAAGAGGACGAGGAGCCCTATTCATGGACTGAAATGATGGAACTGCTCAGGGACCGATTTTACCCCCTGAGTACGAAGGCGGCCATGTACGAGGAATTTTTGTCATTAAAACAAAGGCGGGTAGACTGGACAAGAGTATTACACTCGATTCAAGGAGTTGGTGCGATTCGCGCCGAGGCTGGTGCCTAAGGACGTGGAGAAAGCCCAGAAGTTCGAAATGGGCTTGAATCTGGCGATACGCAAAGTGATCACGGGGGTGCACTACCCCGACTTACAGGCAGTGTACGATCGCGCTGTGGCAGTGGCACGAGTACAACAACTGAAAAGGAGGGTGAGTGGGGAGTCCAGCCGGGGCCCCCAAGATAAAAGAAACAGGGACACGAGAACTGAGAACAGCACTAGGAGGACCGAGTATTGGGGAGGGCCGAATAGGCCACAGCAACTGAACAATGGGAGAAGGTTTAACCAAGGAGGTCCAGTGCCACTGAAACTTTTGACAATTTCGTCCACACGAGCTTTTTCTTAAAATATACCAGGTTAGATTTATTAAATGAAAAGAGTTATGAGTCACGGGAAAGGGTTTAGGGATATGTCAAGATTGTTAGTCTTTTTATTACTCAAGTGTGGTGCTTTGGTTTCAAATGGCGCTGTGGTCCTCTCTGTCATGAAATGTTGACAAATCTCATGGCACAGTCGGGATAGGTTGACCTTCAGCCTGTCACACTGAGGATCCCCGGAAAATATGCCATGATACTTCTCATCAATTCTTGCCATAAGATTTCCTGCCATGAAACTTTTTGACAATTTCCACTCCCCAAGTATTTTCTGAAAAATCGCGATCCTGGTTTAGGTTTTATTTAATGAAACCAATTTATGATGGCGGAGTTGTGTTTAGGGATATATTTATAAGTAGTCATGTTTTTATTGCTCGTGTTTAAGAAACTGTGGCCCGAAAGCGCACGGTGTCAAAAATTGCAGTAATTTATAGTAAGACCGGATCGTTCACTGGAGGATGTGCGATAGAAGCAGGGCCCACGTCGTTTTACTAGATTTTCCATTCGTATTGCTCAATAGGTTCGAAAAGTGATTAATAACTACTGACATGAATTTAAACTAAATTACAAAAGCATTTAAAGTTACTCTACAAAGCGAATAAATCTATTCTAGGAAGCGGGTAAAAATTATTCTAAGAATGCGATAAACATTATCTATGAAAGCAGGGAAAAATTACATTGTGCCAACCGTGAAGCTGAATCACAATGTAGACAGAAGGACAGGGAGAAAAGAATGAAAATTGGACAAGATTTAGATAAAGCAGTATTAAACTTCCATTTTTATACGCAGATCTTTGTTTGGGATAATTCTATCAGATAGCCAATTCTCATGCTCTCAATAATGCTTTCCCTTTAACAGACAGGTACTTACAATATGAGTTTACATGTTCCTAAGACCACAGATTCTAAGATACCACAGATTTGTAACTGCCCTGGCCTGGGTGTGTTACTTCATCTGTGGTGGAAAAGCAACACCCGACATATCATTTATTGAAATGCCAAGTACTACTATCATTCTCCCATGTCACGCCCAAAGATTCGAATTAAGCCCTGAACTATCCCTTAACTGTCAAGCCTAGTAGCAGTTACACAACTCTCAATACAACCGAGTGACCTCTAATGAAAGCGGTTAAAAGACAGCAGTAAAGAAAGCATTTAAAACCTATCACTCGGAGGTTTTGAAAATCTGACCCTGGTAGTAAAAGACAGCTCCCCCTCAGGATGAAGGAGTATGGATCAAGAATTCCCGGTTCTGGGTGAACCACTAGTGTGTTCACTTCCTTCCGGGTGATTATGAGACACAAACTAATGAAACGAACTAATGATTTAGTTCGTTCCGGATGCACTCACTCAGGACTCAAAAATAGGCTTTGGCCGAAGAGGATAGCAGTTGAAAGAAAACTCAACCCTATCTTAGAAAATAACCAAGGCCTGGGTGATGTTCCTCTGAGATTATTTACTACACTGTATTTGAGTCCAAGTGGACCCCATCTCGGTATAGTACTCAATCTTAGATTTCCAACAACCAGCAATTTTGGAAAATAATGGATTTGAAAATCATTCCCTATCAGGTACTAGACTCTCAGTTAAAACACAGACCCTTTCAGTCTAGGCAAGACCTAATCGCTGAATCTGTTTCTAATTTCCCAAAATACAACCCTTGACAGAATATGAATTAGTCATAACTGAGGAATTTATCCCTTACTCAGATCTGGATTTTGTAAAGAGATTTTTGTTGGAAATTTATTAAGCAGTATCTATTTAAGATCTAGACTTCTATTGTCCAAGGGAAGGATCCCAAAATAGTATAGACCACAATAGTACATAATATTATCATGCATAAGGATATAGGGAAGTGTAAAATTAATTGACCCAAAATATAGATGCGGGTCTAGACAGAAGGTGAAACACAGATATGAAGTGGTCAAGGGACCAAAGTAATGGCAGAATAATCAGGTGGACTGTAAACATCTACTGTCCAATTTCCCAATTACTCGGATGGAGCGAATTTAGGCAGCTTAGACCCTATAATGGTGGTGTCAATACCAGTTGGGCCTCCACTGTCTGTGAATTCGGATAAAAACCTACATGTTTCCCTTCTATAATAATCGTCACTTGGCATTGACTGATGCCAACTGACTTCCATTACAGATTGGAATTTGGGTTTGGAAATTAAGATAAGAAAAATAAACTGTATCTGGATGGGAGTCAGCCGAGCAGCTATTATAACCCCGGATGGGCGAACCGCCAAGGCTTCCACTGACAGTCATCCAGACCATGCAAAATAACACTTAATAATTAATACTCAGATTACGAGCTAGTTATCCGTGGGGGAATACCTGCCAACATTAATCTGATGTATTCTTTACTAATTGTTACACACAACACGCAAAGACAAAATCAACAAGAAATAAAAGACGATTCCTTGTATGAGAGACATTGGTTTCTCATGCAAGGTTGTGGATTGGGTCCACAATAGATGATCTTAAATAATCCTTCCTACCATAATTAATTACAATCCGGATTATCTGTTTAAGCCATCAAGATTTTGTTTATAGAGGAGTGTTTTAATGGCAATTGAACAAAGGTCCTTTAATCATGATGATTATTGATGTGTAATTAGTGCTAATCTCACTCTTTAATCATTAATGACTCAAGGGTTCAATTAATTAAGTGATGCAAATGGAGAATCAAAATTTGGGCAGCATAACACCCTATATTGCAATTCCAGAATGTTACACCTTAACCCGTGGGGTTATGATGTGAGTGTTGCAATATAATATAGGAAGAGGATGAAGATTGTTTGAGATTAAATAGAGAGAAGGGAATTTTTGTCGCGATATCATAAATTTTGTCGCGGACCGAGGTCCGCGACATGGATATCCCGACAAGTTTTTAGAATTTTTGGCAGCATAACGCCTCCTTGTCGCTAAGCAAGATTTTGTCGCGGAACGTGGTTCCGCGACAAGAGTGTTTCGCGACAAAGAATTTTCAGAAAATTCTTAAAGCATTTGAACCTTTGTCGCTATGCATGGAAAGTTTGTCGCAGAACGTGGTTCCGCGACAAAGTGATCCGCGACAAAGAGTTCAAAGAATAAGGAACATGGCATAATTTTTCTGTCTCAGAATGGGATTTCTGTCGCTGAACGTGGCTTCGCGACAAGATGATTCCGCGACAAAAAGCCATGCAGACAAAATGCAAGAGTTTGGCTCCTTTGTCGCTATGCATGGAAGGTTTTTGTCGCGGAACGTGGCTCCGCGACAAGGTGTTCCGCGACAAGGGGTTTTAAATTATGGAGACAAGTGTCTTGAAACACCTTGGTCGCGGAACAACCATTTTGTCGCGGAACGTGGTTCCGCGCCAAAAGGCGGTTGGCGCCCAAGGTGGTTCAGGACAAAAGTCAGAAAAAGCAGAAATGAACAGTGGCATGCAAACAGCGTGATCTCACCCTATTTCAGATCAAAAAGCTATTCTAAGCTAAAAACAAACAAGAAACATTCAAAATAAGGAAGAACATGCTTAAGCAAAAATAAACAAAGCTGGGCAGAATATTAAAAATAAAGCAAGAGTCCTAATCTAGGGTTTGATCGCACATACATACAACATCATCCATAACATGCTAACAGTAAACATAAAAGTAACAAAATGGGGGTCAAATGACCCCGAAATGAAAAATAAAGCATGAATCCATGGGGTGTGAGACCCATTTCATGATTTGGGACACAAATGGTGAATGTTTTCCCATATTATTGAAGGGGTGTTGTTAATACCCATGATTTGAGTATTACAAACCCTAAAACAAAAGTTTAGAAACCAAAACATGATATTAAAGTGGCTACCTAGCTACTGTAAACCATAAAACACAAAATAAACACTAAACTAAACTAATCTAAGGACAAGAATTAAATAATACAAAAAATAAAACTAAACTAAACTACCTAAGAGAGAGCACCCACTGCCTTGTCTTCAAGAGAGCTCTAATCACCAAAATTCTAACCAACCCCTAGCTCATGGGAGACACCTCATATTTATAGAAGTGTAACCCTAAGCCCATGGGCCTTGATTCTAGCCCATTGTGTCTTAAGACATCACACACATCACAGCTTTGTCTCGGAGCATCAAGTTGGTCGCGGAACACACTGCATGTGGCAAGGCTTCTCGACTGGGTCTTGTGTCTCTAATTGGGTGTCTTGGTCGCGGAGTCATGCCTTTGTCGCGGAGCATGCCATCGCGACAAAGGTCATCGCGACAAAGGGCTTGGCTGGTCTCCTCTTCATCTGAGCTGCTCGGTCGCGGAACCCTCCTTTGTCGCGGAACACTGCATCGCGCCAAAGGGCTTCCGCGACAAAGGTCTTCCTGGGCTTGCTGGATTGGGCCAGATGGGCCGAAAATGTTCTTTTTGTGGGCTTTTCTATCTTTTTCCCATCTTTTTGTTTCCTTTTCTTTTTCTCATGTTTTTGGGTTTTTCTAACATAATTATGTAATAAAATTACATATTTATGCCTTTTTCACACCAGCTTATTATTTTTACAATATGCATAAATCAGTCCAATTCGACTGCTTTCTTACTTAATGTAAGACCGGAATGCGATCAAATGCCCGTTTAAGACACGGAAATGGATTGAAAATAATGGTCATTTCTGGCCATTATCAACATCCTCACATTTAATACTGATCGTCCCCGAGCAGTCAGAGTCAATGTTCGTAAGAACACGGACTCTACATATTCAATTCATTTTCGTGGCTTCATAAATCACATCCTTTTTGGATAGGGATAAGACAATCAAAAATTACAAGTATTAAATTCCCTTGATTGCAGTGTTTAATGAAATGATACTTGCTCACTGTATCGGGCCTACAAATCAAACATTATTATCAATCCTTCATGAATATCATGTTCGAAAGATGCAAAGATTAAAAATTAGAATTAAGGCATGACATGAACATTTTAATGAAACAGAGCCTCACTTATAAGAGAATCGGAAAGATCACTCACTCTCAATTGGGGTTTAATTATGAACGCTCCAAATCAAATTTAATTAAATTATCCCATAAGCTTGCAATCAGACCAACTCGCCACCGGCTCATTTCTTCAAATCGAGATCACGAGGTCTTATTTAAGGGTTATAACGGGGCGTACGGTTGTAACATCAGGTAGGAAAGGGAAATTATTGGGCTAAGAAGTGGCAAGAATTAATCTATCATAACTTGGCACTTTTATTTAAAATTTATGATCATCATTGTTTTTCTTTTCTATTGCATGACATTAGACTAAGTCTAATTTGCTTTGTCATTTGCAATTTATTGTTGTTGAATGAAACTCAACACATTTTTTTTTTTTGATGAATCGGTTTATAACATACCGATTACCATGGATTGATGATCATAAGCTTAATGCCTTTGATAGAATTTACCCTTGCATACTTGGGTTTGATTTTCTTGGTCTTTTTATGAGGCTAGGAATAATATAATGGGTTTCAAAGAAAAATTAGGCTTAAGGCTCAAAGTGGTTAATCCTAAAGGGAAAATATTTTTGGGTTTGGATTTCAAAAGAAGGCAAAAAATTTGGGTTTTTCTAGGTGCCTCGATCATATGCTCGATTTTTGGAATATGGCGTGGTCTTGAATCGGTCCCAATTGCAAGTTCTAGTTTCCTTTAATCAAAATGATTCACACATCAAAGAAAATAAATGAGTAAAAGTGACTCATGGCTCAAATCTCACAAGGTTGGGTTGATTCATGTCATACAATATTCTCAAATTTAATCAAAGCTTAATTCTAACAATTTATTCAATCGAAATCTCTAACATGCAGATTTATTACCCAATAAGCTGATCGCATCATTAAATTTTTATAGCTCAAAACCTTAGGAATTCGTTTCATGCATGTCTTCAATTATATTATCCCAATTTAAAAGTTTGAAAATTTAATCACAAGCCTAAATTCAACATGTGAATTTAGAGCAAGTTTATGCATATTTTTGCTGATCATTTAATTGAAAGCAGTGAAGAGGCACTGCTGACATACTGAGTATGTCAACAGCATATTTTTGGTCTGATAGTCACTTATTCATCTCGGACTGTACAGACATCTTTTTCGGAAAGGAAAACAAGTAAAGATCTGTTCAGTGGTCTCAAAAGCTGAGTTCCATTTTAGGGAAAGCAAATAAATACATCCGAGGCAAGGGATTCTCGTGCAGTTAGTGCAACCCTGCACACACAAAAGGAGGAATCCCTTGCAGATTACTACTACTAAAACGGAAATAAAACAAAGCAGGTTAAAATGGGACTAGGATTCTTCCTTCTTTCTTCAGGGCATGTATCGGAGCCAGAGGACACAGCTGGAAAGCTCACAACGCAGGCACCAATCGCGGTTTCTTAGAGGTGCATGCCATCTTGGGCAGTAGACTCTGACTCCTTGGCCCGCCCACAGTTGTGGGGTGTCTGGGTTGTCTGTTATCCAAGCGAGGACGTTGGTGGACGTATACCGAAAAACTGATCGATCTGTCACCATCCTGTCGATCATTCTGATCCCTTGTTCAACTTGGCCTTCATCCGTCTTACTCATAAGCATCAATCCGCGGGTGAAGATTGACGCCTTATGGTTGTCCTCAAGTCCTGGGCGTAGCAGTTCACAAGCGTGCTCCTCATTCCCTTCTGCAAATGCCCTGAGTGCTGGGATGATCTGAAGATTGAAGTTTCCTGCTGTTGTGCATATTCGCAGGAATCTCTCCTTTTGCCGACGGATCCTTCCTTGCCATCTCTTCACAGTGGAGGAGTTAACCTCGCATCGCCTGTACACGATGGCAAGGTTCCCAGCATCCCTGAGCTTCTTGCATAACCGTTGTGCGGCAAACACCTCCCTGATTTCATCCTCTCCTATTCGGGAGAGAATTTCACCAAGGAGTTCAAGCGGTAAGTCCAGCAACTTGGTTCCTTCTGGTGCAGGATATGGAATGGGAAGATTACCCCTGAAAAGATAAGAAGTGATGAATCCAATTTTTATATAATTTTCAGAAATTATTCAAGTTCATAAACCAACATCCTCACATTTAGAGCTTTGCTCTAGATGTGAGATTATTAAATTTCTGACTCGAATTTTGATTTAAAGCACATGTAAATAATATTTGGTTTTAAATGGGCTAAGGAGCCCAAGATAAAATAAGATTGGCCATTGGGCCTAAAATCTTTTTAATGGGCCATTGGGCCCAAAAAGTTTTTCAATTTTATTAAACAAGTCCGAGACACTTGTTGGAAGTGGAATGAGATGGATAGGTGGAAATGGAATGCTCGAGTATTGGAATGTGCAATGGGGACGTGGCGGAATGGATCTGCTATTTCTGGATAGCTCGAACTGTTTGGACAGCTAGAGCATCCAAAAATTTGCAAACACTGTTTTTAATTTTTAAAATGGTTGACTTGTTTTATTTAACAAAATTGGGATGTGAGTGGTCCCATTTTTGATTTTTGAAAGGGATAGCAGTTAGGTGACAAAAATACTGCTATCTTACTCACACTAGTGTTCCATTGGGAACAAAAGACTCAAGTCAAACATTAAACAAAAATAGCTCTTTTTGTCTTTTTCCAAAAGGTTGCTTTTATTAAAAGTGGAAGCTTCTCATTGGGTGTTTGTACTATGTTTCCATAGACAAACAAACATTTATTCCCATGAGATTTCTAACATGAGAACAAATGTGCCCAAAAAGATCTTACCTCTTTTATTACACCAAGACAACACTGTGCACGTCACATCAAGATCAATCAAACCAATAACATCAAGATATTCAAAACAATACCCAAATGTTCATCAGTTTGTTCTTTCCAGTTTTAAAACTTCAAAATCTTTATCCATTACCAGTTTCAAAATGGGGTTTCAAATGTTTCAAAATGGTGCTCTCAACCGAGAGCACTCAAAAACCTCCAAAAATCTAAAGTTAAACGTGCACATTCACCACATCACACCAAGAACACAACAAAATAAAAACAAAACAAAGGGTTCGAATGGGTGCCATGAACATGGCGAAAATAGGGTTTACCCTGCCCTCCTTGGCTCGGGTCTAGGCACGGGTCCAAGGTTTGGGAGGAGTCCATGAAATCGGTCCATAGTTTCCCCTTGAAAAATGGAGTGAAAGATTGCGAAGAACACGTGGTGTTCGTTCGGATGAGAGAAAAAATGGGGGAAGAAGATGAAGAAGCTGAAAGAAGTTGAAATGACAAGTGAGAGTGAAAAGAAACTGGAGAGGGTGGGGGGGGGTATAAATACTAGAACTTTTGTCGCGGAATCCGAGACTTTGTCGGGGAACAAGGTTCCGCGACAAGGCATAGCGACATCAGAGAGGTCGCGGAGCCGAGGGTTGGTCGCGGAGTCATGCTCCGCGACAAGGCTATCGCGACAAAGTTCAGTATGGAGACAAGGTCAACGCAGGTTGTGTCGCGGAGCAGGGCTTGGTCGCGGAGTCATGCTCCGCGACAACGTGCACCGCGACAATCAACAGAGGAAGAGTTGAGAGCAAAAGGGGGTTTGTCGCGGAACAGGGCCTGGTCGCGATGCATGACATCGCGACAAAGGACCTTCCGCGACAAAGAATTTTGAATTTTCAAATTTCTTGGACTGGGCCCGAGTGTGATGTTGGGCCTGAGTCCATTTTATTTGATTTGGGCTGAATAAATTCAGTCCAAGTAAATTCAAAATGCTGGGCTGAAAATTTAAATAATCCACTTGCATAAAATTAGGTTGGGTTAGTTCCATTTATCTGTGAATTTTATTTCGGGTATTGAATCTCTTCAATTTCCGAAAGCGTTTTCTCCGACTTATGGAACTAATCCAACCAAGAACCTGGTTTTTTCCATGTTACTCTTATCTGCTCCTTCTTTTTGGTGGTTCCGAACTTCTGCAAGGCAGATGATTGAAATGCATTAGATTTTCTCCAAATATCAACATCCTCACATTTAGAGTCTTAGTACTCTAAATGTTTAATTGATCTTTGGGTACTTTCTTGTCGTGAAATAAGTACTATAAATATATACTATCTATATGTATATATATACTGAAATCTTTTGCATTTTTAAATGCTGTTTCTTATTGAATGTAAGCCGGGTCTGCCACTGCTTGGCTTTCTTTCTCCGGATCGAACTGTCCGAGGTACTCTTTCAATCGCTGTCCATTCACCACTATATCGCCCCTATCAGTTCTGATCCTGACAGCTCCATTTTTGAACACCTCCAGTACTTCATGTGGTCCTTCCCATCTATATTTGAGCTTTCCGGGGAACAGCTTCAACCTAGTATTGAACAATAACACATGTTGACCAACATAAAAATACTTAGGTTTGATCCGGCGATCGTGTAACTTCTGGGTCCGCTCCTTGTAAATTCGAGAGCTTTCATAAGCTTGCGCTCGTATTTCCTCAATTTCATTGAGGTCCAACTTACGTTTGCTCTGAGCAACTTTCGGATCGAAGTTGAGCGTTTTAACGGCCCAGTAAGCTTTATGCTCTAGCTCTACAGGCAAATGACAGGCTTTTCCAAAGACCAGCCTGTATGGAGACATCCCGATGGGAGTCTTATATGCTGTGCGGTATGCCCATAGAGCGTCATTGAGCTTACGTGCCCAATCGTTACGGGTTATCCCGACTGTGGCTTCGAGTATGTGTTTGATTTCGCGGTTGGATACTTCGACTTGACCACTAGTCTGAGGATGGTAAGGCGTGCCTATCTTATGGAGGATCCCATTTTTACTCATTAAAGTTTCAAAACCTTTATTAATAAAGTGTGTTCCTCCATCAGATATCACCACCCTAGGTACGCCAAATCGACTGAAAATGTTGTTCTTGAGGAACTTGATGACTTGGCTACCATCATTGGTCGGTAATGCGACAGCCTCAACCCATTTGGATACGTAATCGACAGCTACCAAGATATAGTAGTTTCCACCTGATGGTGGAAACGGTCCCATGAAGTCAATGCCCCATACATCAAAGATCTCAAGTGTGAGAATCCCCTTTTGAGGCATCTCATCCCTCTTGGAGATGTTTCCTAATCTTTGGCATCTGTCACAGCCCTTCACAAATGTCCTGCAATCCTCATAGATGTGAGGCCAATAAAATCCACATTCGAGGACCTTGTGGGCCGTTCGAGCGGGACCATGGTGACCTCCATATTCTGATTCATGGCATTTTCTGACAATTTGATAGGCTTCATGCTCGGTCACACATCGCCTGATTATTGAATCGGCGTAGTGTTTGAAGAGATAAGGTTCTTCCCAGAAGTAACTTAATACATCTCGTTTGAACTTATTCCTCTGATGATAGTTCGAAAACTGTGGGGTTATTCCGCATGCCAAGAAGTTAGCGATGTCGGAAAACCATGGACAAGCTTGATTATGCAAATGCAACGCGAACAACTGTTCGTCCGGAAACTCTTCATTGACGGCTTTTTCCTTTTTATCATTATCTAATCGAGATAAGTGGTCAGCAGCACCATTATCTCGACCTCGCCTATCTTTTATTATGATATCGAATTCTTGCAACAGAAGTACCCACCTGATTAATCGAGGTTTTGCATCTTGTTTGCTAAACAAGTATCTCAGTGCTGTATGATCGGTGTATACTATGGTCTTCGTACCTATCAGATACTGTCTGAACTTGTCAAACGCGAAGACTACAGCATACATCTCTTTCTCCGTTGTGGTGTAGTTAATTTGGGCTTCATTCAGGGAATGACTTGCGTAATGAATTACGCAGTGTCTCCCATCCTTATGTTGTCCAAGAACTGCGCCTACGGCGAGACCACTAGCATCGCACATTACCTCGAAAGGCAGTGACCAATCGGGTGGTTGCACTATCGGTGCAGAAACCAACATCTTCTTGAGCGTGTCAAAGGCTTGGACACACGCTTCATTTATTAAGAAAGGATTTTCTTTACAAAGCAGATTAGTGAGCGGCTTGGCAATTTTAGAGAAATCCTTAATGAATCGCCGGTAAAAACCGGCATGCCCTAAGAAGCTCCTAACTGATTTGATCGAGTTGGGGAGAGGGAGATTGGAAATGATGGAAACTTTGGCTGGATCAACTTCAATACCTGCACGAGAAATGCGATGACCTAACACTATGCCCTCAGTGACCATAAAATGGCACTTTTCCCAATTTAAAACCAAGTTAGTGTCCTCACACCTCTTTAAAATCTTAGCAAGATTGGTCAAACAATCTTCGAACGTATCTCCATACACAGAGAAGTCATCCATGAAGACCTCAATGCATTTTTCGATAAATTCAGAGAAAATAGACATCATGCATCTTTGAAAAGTAGCAGGTGCATTGCACAAACCAAAAGGCATCCGTCGATAGGCAAAAGTGCCGTACGGGCAAGTAAAAGTGGTTTTATCATGGTCTTCACTAGAAATAACAATCTGATTATACCCAGAATAACCATCCAAAAAGCAATAAAACTCTCTCCCTGCCAACCTCTCAAGCATCTGATCAATGAATGGCAATGGAAAATGGTCCTTGCGTGTGGCCTCGTTCAGCTTCCGGTAGTCGATACAAACTCTCCATCCGGTCACTGGCCTGGTTGCAACTTCTTCTCCTTGCTCATTCTTGGTTATGCACATCCCTCCTCGTTTGGGTACGACCTGCACTGGGCTAACCCATTTGCTATCAGAGATAGGATAGATTATACCAGCATCTAAGAGCTTGATAACTTCTTTCCTTACCACTTCTTGCATAAGGGGATTCAATCGCCTCTGAGGTTGACGGGAGGGTTTAAACTCTTCTTCCATTAGAATCCTGTGCATGCAAATAGAAGGGCTTATTCCTTTTATATCAGAAATGGTCCAACCTATTGCATGTACATGTTTCTTAAGAATGACCACCAGAGCATTTTCTTGCTCTTGGGAGAGCTTAGCCGAAACAATCACTGGTAACTTTTTATGTTCTGCGAGAAACGCATACTTGAGATGATCGGGTAATGTTTTAAGTTCAAGCTCTGGTGGGCATTCAACGGAAGGGAGTAGTTTGCGAGAAATGGGTAGTGGGAGAACAGATTTACCTTCGGGATCCTGCATCAGTACAGGATCCTCTTCTTCCTCTTGGTTGGCGTCATCATGGAACTCGATGCCGTCAAACTCCTCCAGATCCCCTGTTTCGGGATCGGCAAAGTGAACGGCTTTGCATCCTTTGTGCTCCACACCAGCAGGCTTCAGTACCTGCTTTGATGGTTCATCCAGCATCATTTCACAATCAAGTTCAGAGTCAAGCTCTTCCCTAACTATTACATTTTCAAATGAAAAACAAGAACTGTCATTCGGAAATTTCTGCAATTTCTCCATATCAAAGATGATCTCCTCGCCATCGACCCTTAAGGTGACTTTTCCGGATTTGGCGTCAATCAGTGCACCACCAGTGGCTAGAAATGGGCGTCCAAGGATAAGCGGCATTTCAGAATCTTCTTCAATATCGAGGACGATGAAGTCGACCGGGAAAAGAACCTGCCCGGTTTTGACCACAACATCCCTAAGGATTCCTACGGGCTGAGTGATCGATCTGTCTGCAAGTTGCAGTCTCATCTTGATCGGTTGAATTTCCCCCAGCTTAAGGCGAGTAGCCATGGCTAGTGGCATCACATTGATGCTTGATCCTAGATCACAAAGCCCCATACTCACTTTGGCCTTTCCGAATTGTACTGGAAGTGTGCAACATCCGGGGTCTTCTTTCTTTTCGGGCATTCTCCTCTGAACGATGGCACTGCATGTGCTGTTGAGAATAATTACCTCTTCCTGCTCAACCTGCCTTTTTCCTGAAATCAATTCTTTCAAGAACTTAGCATAGATGGGCATTTCGGAAATCATTTCTGTGAGAGGAATGGTTATCTCTACAGACTTTAATCGTTGCAGAAATTTCTTGAATTTAAGATCATGTTCTTTATTTTTAAGACGTGCAGGATAAGGAATCCTGGGCATGTACTTGTTATTAGGAATTTTTGGTGGTGAAGGGAAGGAAGTTGTACCTTCACCTGTACCCTTATCTGTTTCAGCCGTTTCAGGCGCAGCTTCAGTCTGCAATTCGGCTGTCTCTTTTTCCGTTTCATTCTCATTATCAGCTTCCTTACCAGCATTGTCAACAATATCATCCTCTTCACATTCTGTTCCAGTATCTGATCCCTTTGGTCCAGCTAGTACTCTCCCAGATTTCAAGGTTATTGCCTTGCATTGCGGGTTCTTTTCCGCAGCGCTTGGCAGTGTACCTTTGTCCCTTTTCTGCATCTCATTAGCCATCTGTGTAACTTGGGTCTCCACATTTCTGATGGAGGCTTGCAGTTGATTGTTGATCTCTTTCTGACTAGTGATGAAATCAGTCATCAAATTCTCAAGCCTTGAAGGAGGCTTTTGATTCTGATTCTGATTTTGATTCTGATTCTGATTCCACTGGCCTTGGTTTGGGACAAACTGAGGCTGGAAACTCTGAATGGGCTGAAAGTTCTGGAAATTCTGAGGCGGCCTCTGCTGGATTTGAGGTTGGAAACCTGGGTTCTGAAAATGTTGGCCCCTGTTCTGAACAAATCCCTGATTCTGCTGAGGGTTGAACTGTTGTTGCTGCGGCTTGTTCAAGAGATGTGAATTCAAGGCGTTGTTGTTTGAGTAAGACAAATTCGGGTGTCTATTTGGAAAAGCTCCTGCATAGTTACAGCTCTCAGCTTTGATTTGCTCGCATGTGTCAGTTGCATGAGCACCTTGACACAGACCACAGATCACATCAGTTTGCTGTCCCTGTGCGGAACTTCCGACTCCTTGATTTACAGACAACGCTGCCACTTGCTCTTGAAGCTTTTCAATGTCTGACTTCTCTACTGTACCTACAGCACATAAACCACGAGGGGGAGTGAGATTACCATCATCAGTTAGAACAGAACGGTTTACACTCATGGCTTCCATCGGTATGTAGAGCAAATGTTGACCACCAGCAGCATCGAGCATGGATTTCCATGCTGGGGTCAGACCACTGTAGAACTTTCTCAGTCTCTCCCAGTCATGGAAACCATGTTGAGGACACTTTCTGAGTAGGTTGAAGAATCTTTCCTTTGCATCATACAAGGACTCGTCTGGTTTCATTTTGAATTCCGCAATTTTGGAGCGGCATTCATCCACCTTGGACTCCGGGAAGTATTTTGCTAGGAAGTTTCTGATCACATCTTCCCATGTAGACTTCTGATTTACGGGCAGTGACTTGTACCATGTTCGTGCCCCGCTTGTCAGAGAGAAGGGAAATAGCCTTAGTCGAATAGTGTTTGCAGGTACATCACGATTTTTGATCGTGTCACACAATTCTAGGAAGGTTTGCAGGTGATCATGGGGGTCTTCATGGCTTGCTCCGGCAAATTGGTTGCTCTGGACTAGATTGATTAGGGCCGGTTTCAATTCGAAGTTCCTGGCCAAGAATGGAGCTTGTCCGGGAATATTCAGATATGGCTCTAAAATCGGCTGCATGTAATCAGCAGCAGCTGCTGCTTGATGATTGTTCTCAGGCCCGCCTTGGTACTGCTGTGGGTAGTAGTTCTGAGGCATGAAATAGTTCCTCGGATCATTGAAATCATTCGGATTCGGGGGATTCTGATGGGGGTTATGGTATTGCTGATTTTGCTGGTTTTGGAAGTTTTGCTGATTTGGTTGGTTCTGGTTGTTTGGTGGGTTTTGATGGTTCGGATTGGGAGGGGGTGCCTCGAAGTGTTGCTGCTCCATGTTTGGTGGGTTCCCACCTCCTTGTATGATCTGGGGAGGGGGATCATCCAAATCATCGTGATCAGCATCTTCGGGGTCTTCCTCAATGTTGTGTAGTGGGGGATTGGGTTGAATGATTGGTGGGATGTCAGGGTTTGCCATCTCGGAAATATCGCTGCTGGTGCTTGGCGAAAGTAGTGCCTGTCGTTCCCGTTCCCTTCTTCGTTTAGTCTCCGCCCTAAGACGTCGAGCTGTCTTTTCTATCTCTGAATTAAACGGGATCTCGGCTGGCGTCTGCTTCCTCCTTTGCATAGAACAACGGCTTCAATAATGACAGTACCTGTACAATCCCCAGGTTAGAATTGGTTCTGAAGGTGAATATTTATAATTATATGTATAAGCTAATCTAGGAGCAATGAGGAATGTATTTCTCTAAATAAAACGGCGCTGCATCCTCCCCGGCAACGGCGCCATGAAACTTTTGACAATTTCGTCCACACGAGCTTTTTCTTAAAATATACCAGGTTAGATTTATTAAATGAAAAGAGTTATGAGTCACGGGAAAGGGTTTAGGGATATGTCAAGATTGTTAGTCTTTTTATTACTCAAGTGTGGTGCTTTGGTTTCAAATGGCGCTGTGGTCCTCTCTGTCATGAAATGTTGACAAATCTCATGGCACAGCCGGGATAGGTTGACCTTCAGCCTGTCACACTGAGGATCCCCGGAAAATATGCCATGATACTTCTCATCAATTCTTGCCATAAGATTTCCTGCCATGAAACTTTTTGACAATTTCCACTCCCCAAGTATTTTCTGAAAAATCGCGATCCTGGTTTAGGTTTTATTTAATGAAACCAATTTATGATGGCGGAGTTGTGTTTAGGGATATATTTATAAGTAGTCATGTTTTTATTGCTCGTGTTTAAGAAACTGTGGCCCGAAAGCGCACGGTGTCAAAAATTGCAGTAATTTATAGTAAGACCGGATCGTTCACTGGAGGATGTGCGATAGAAGCAGGGCCCACGTCGTTTTACTAGATTTTCCATTCGTATTGCTCAATAGGTTCGAAAAGTGATTAATAACTACTGACATGAATTTAAACTAAATTACAAAAGCATTTAAAGTTACTCTACAAAGCGAATAAATCTATTCTAGGAAGCGGGTAAAAATTATTCTAAGAATGCGATAAACATTATCTATGAAAGCAGGGAAAAATTACATTGTGCCAACCGTGAAGCTGAATCACAATGTAGACAGAAGGACAGGGAGAAAAGAATGAAAATTGGACAAGATTTAGATAAAGCAGTATTAAACTTCCATTTTTATACGCAGATCTTTGTTTGGGATAATTCTATCAGATAGCCAATTCTCATGCTCTCAATAATGCTTTCCCTTTAACAGACAGGTACTTACAATATGAGTTTACATGTTCCTAAGACCACAGATTCTAAGATACCACAGATTTGTAACTGCCCTGGCCTGGGTGTGTTACTTCATCTGTGGTGGAAAAGCAACACCCGACATATCATTTATTGAAATGCCAAGTACTACTATCATTCTCCCATGTCACGCCCAAAGATTCGAATTAAGCCCTGAACTATCCCTTAACTGTCAAGCCTAGTAGCAGTTACACAACTCTCAATACAACCGAGTGACCTCTAATGAAAGCGGTTAAAAGATAGCAGTAAAGAAAGCATTTAAAACCTATCACTCGGAGGTTTTGAAAATCTGACCCTGGTAGTAAAAGACAGCTCCCCCTCAGGATGAAGGAGTATGGATCAAGAATTCCCGGTTCTGGGTGAACCACTAGTGTGTTCACTTCCTTCCGGGTGATTATGAGACACAAACTAATGAAACGAACTAATGATTTAGTTCGTTCCGGATGCACTCACTCAGGACTCAAAAATAGGCTTTGGCCGAAGAGGATAGCAGTTGAAAGAAAACTCAACCCTATCTTAGAAAATAACCAAGGCCTGGGTGATGTTCCTCTGAGATTATTTACTACACTGTATTTGAGTCCAAGTGGACCCCATCTCGGTATAGTACTCAATCTTAGATTTCCAACAACCAGCAATTTTGGAAAATAATGGATTTGAAAATCATTCCCTATCAGGTACTAGACTCTCAGTTAAAACACAGACCCTTTCAGTCTAGGCAAGACCTAATCGCTGAATCTGTTTCTAATTTCCCAAAATACAACCCTTGACAGAATATGAATTAGTCATAACTGAGGAATTTATCCCTTACTCAGATCTGGATTTTGTAAAGAGATTTTTGTTGGAAATTTATTAAGCAGTATCTATTTAAGATCTAGACTTCTATTGTCCAAGGGAAGGATCCCAAAATAGTATAGACCACAATAGTACATAATATTATCATGCATAAGGATATAGGGAAGTGTAAAATTAATTGACCCAAAATATAGATGCGGGTCTAGACAGAAGGTGAAACACAGATATGAAGTGGTCAAGGGACCAAAGTAATGGCAGAATAATCAGGTGGACTGTAAACATCTACTGTCCAATTTCCCAATTACTCGGATGGAGCGAATTTAGGCAGCTTAGACCCTATAATGGTGGTGTCAATACCAGTTGGGCCTCCACTGTCTGTGAATTCGGATAAAAACCTACATGTTTCCCTTCTATAATAATCGTCACTTGGCATTGACTGATGCCAACTGACTTCCATTACAGATTGGAATTTGGGTTTGGAAATTAAGATAAGAAAAATAAACTGTATCTGGATGGGAGTCAGCCGAGCAGCTATTATAACCCCGGATGGGCGAACCGCCAAGGCTTCCACTGACAGTCATCCAGACCATGCAAAATAACACTTAATAATTAATACTCAGATTACGAGCTAGTTATCCGTGGGGGAATACCTGCCAACATTAATCTGATGTATTCTTTACTAATTGTTACACACAACACGCAAAGACAAAATCAACAAGAAATAAAAGACGATTCCTTGTATGAGAGACATTGGTTTCTCATGCAAGGTTGTGGATTGGGTCCACAATAGATGATCTTAAATAATCCTTCCTACCATAATTAATTACAATCCGGATTATCTGTTTAAGCCATCAAGATTTTGTTTATAGAGGAGTGTTTTAATGGCAATTGAACAAAGGTCCTTTAATCATGATGATTATTGATGTGTAATTAGTGCTAATCTCACTCTTTAATCATTAATGACTCAAGGGTTCAATTAATTAAGTGATGCAAATGGAGAATCAAAATTTGGGCAGCATAACACCCTATATTGCAATTCCAGAATGTTACACCTTAACCCGTGGGGTTATGATGTGAGTGTTGCAATATAATATAGGAAGAGGATGAAGATTGTTTGAGATTAAATAGAGAGAAGGGAGTTTTTGTCGCGATATCATAAATTTTGTCGCGGACCGAGGTCCGCGACATGGATATCCCGACAAGTTTTTAGAATTTTTGGCAGCATAACGCCTCCTTGTCGCTAAGCAAGATTTTGTCGCGGAACGTGGTTCCGCGACAAGAGTGTTTCGCGACAAAGAATTTTCAGAAAATTCTTAAAGCATTTGAACCTTTGTCGCTATGCATGGAAAGTTTGTCGCGGAACGTGGTTCCGCGACAAAGTGATCCGCGACAAAGAGTTCAAAGAATAAGGAACATGGCATAATTTTTCTGTCTCAGAATGGGATTTCTGTCGCTGAACGTGGCTCCGCGACAAGATGATTCCGCGACAAAAAGCCATGCAGACAAAATGCAAGAGTTTGGCTCCTTTGTCGCTATGCATGGAAGGTTTTTGTCGCGGAACGTGGCTCCGCGACAAGGTGTTCCGCGACAAGGGGTTTTAAATTATGGAGACAAGTGTCTTGAAACACCTTGGTCGCGGAACAACCATTTTGTCGCGGAACGTGGTTCCGCGCCAAAAGGCGGTTGGCGCCCAAGGTGGTTCAGGACAAAAGTCAGAAAAAGCAGAAATGAACAGTGGCATGCAAACAGCGTGATCTCACCCTATTTCAGATCAAAAAGCTATTCTAAGCTAAAAACAAACAAGAAACATTCAAAATAAGGAAGAACATGCTTAAGCAAAAATAAACAAAGCTGGGCAGAATATTAAAAATAAAGCAAGAGTCCTAATCTAGGGTTTGATCGCACATACACACAACATCATCCATAACATGCTAACAGTAAACATAAAAGTAACAAAATGGGGGTCAAATGACCCCGAAATGAAAAATAAAGCATGAATCCATGGGGTGTGAGACCCATTTCATGATTTGGGACACAAATGGTGAATGTTTTCCCATATTATTGAAGGGGTGTTGTTAATACCCATGATTTGAGTATTACAAACCCTAAAACAAAAGTTTAGAAACCGAAACATGATATTAAAGTGGCTACCTAGCTACTGTAAACCATAAAACACAAAATAAACACTAAACTAAACTAATCTAAGGACAAGAATTAAATAATACAAAAAATAAAACTAAACTAAACTACCTAAGAGAGAGCACCCACTGCCTTGTCTTCAAGAGAGCTCTAATCACCAAAATTCTAACCAACCCCTAGCTCATGGGAGACACCTCATATTTATAGAAGTGTAACCCTAAGCCCATGGGCCTTGATTCTAGCCCATTGTGTCTTAAGACATCACACACATCACAGCTTTGTCTCGGAGCATCAAGTTGGTCGCGGAACACACTGCATGTGGCAAGGCTTCTCGACTGGGTCTTGTGTCTCTAATTGGGTGTCTTGGTCGCGGAGTCATGCCTTTGTCGCGGAGCATGCCATCGCGACAAAGGTCATCGCGACAAAGGGCTTGGCTGGTCTCCTCTTCATCTGAGCTGCTCGGTCGCGGAACCCTCCTTTGTCGCGGAACACTGCATCGCGCCAAAGGGCTTCCGCGACAAAGGTCTTCCTGGGCTTGCTGGATTGGGCCAGATGGGCCGAAAATGTTCTTTTTGTGGGCTTTTCTATCTTTTTCCCATCTTTTTGTTTCCTTTTCTTTTTCTCATGTTTTTGGGTTTTTCTAACATAATTATGTAATAAAATTACATATTTATGCCTTTTTCACACCAGCTTATTATTTTTACAATTATGCATAAATCAGTCCAATTCGACTGCTTTCTTACTTAATGTAAGACCGGAATGCGATCAAATGCCCGTTTAAGACACGGAAATGGATTGAAAATAATGGTCATTTCTGGCCATTATCAGCCACCGTGCCCAAGGTGTGGCAGGCCTCATCTGGCGAGGGGATGCCCTCAGCAAGGTGCATGCTACCGATGTGGCCGGATGGGTCACCAGAGTCAGGAATGTCGAACTAGGATGGAGAATATCACGAAGAGAGAGGATTTGGTCACGGGGCCGGTGCAGCCTCAAAATCGAAATGGACAAAATGGAAACAATCAGGGGTACAAACCCCCTCAGAATCAGCCTAACCAAAACCAGCGCCCTCTGCAGCATCAGCAACAGAATCAACAGCAAAACCAGCAGCCGAATCTGAATCAGCAGGGCAATCAAGGACGCCCTATGGGACGCCTCAACGTGATCAACCAAGCAGACGTGCCTGCGCAGGGGAAGTGATGACAGGTACATTTCACGTTTTAAATACACTCCTTAAGGTTTTATTTGATTCTGGAGCTAGTTGTTCAATTATAGCATCAAGAGTAGTGCCCGAGTTAGAATTCAACTGCCTTCAGGAGAAGTAGTAGCGTGTTCTAAATGTTATGACGGAATTCCTATAGTGATCAAGAACGTAGAATTCTTCGCAAACTTAGTAGAATTTAACTTAAGGGACTTTGACATCATACTGGGAATGGACTGGTTGTCCTAGTATAAAGCGGTGATCGAGTGCCAGAAGCAAAAGATCACCCTGTTAAAAACTAGGGAGAAGGAGAGTTATCTTTTACTCTCAACCCCCTAAGAGGAGCAACAAAATCGTTAGTGCCCTCAAACTGAGTAACTTGATGCGTAAGGGTTTGAGTTATATGCGTGTTACGTTCACAACCTCGAGGCGGAAGAGAACAAGGTTGGCAACATTCCAGTGGTGAGAGAATACCCGGACGTGTTTCCCGAAGACGTTCCGGGCATGCCACCTAAATGAGATCTTGAATTCACCATAGATATCATTCCGGGAACGGAGCCTGCCTCAAAAGCTCCGTATCAGATGGTGCCATTGGAAATGAAGGAGTTGAAGGAACAACTCGAGGAGCTACTGCAGAAAGGATACATAAGACCGAGTACTTCCCCATGGGGAGCACCGGTTTTATTCGTTAAAAAAAAAGACGGAGGATTACGTCTTTGCATAGATTACCGGGGACTAAATCAAGTGACCATCAAGAACAATCCCCTGCCAAGGATTGAAGACCTATTCGATCAACTGAAGGGAGCTTCGGTGTTCTCGAAGATCGATTTGCGATCTGGGTATCACCAATTTAGGATCGCCGAGAAAGACATTCCGAAGACGGCGTTTCAAACTCGATATGGCCACTATGAGTTCACAGTGTTATCATTTGGGTTAACAAACGCTCCTGCAATGTTCATGAATCTCATGAACAATGTGTTTCGAGATTACTGGATCAATGTGTGGTAGTGTTCATCGACGACATACTGATCTACTCGAAGAGCGAGGAAGAGCATTCCCAACATTTACATCAAGTGTTAGGAATCTTGCGAAGGAACCAACTGTATGGAAAGTTGTCCAAATGCAATTTTTGGTTGAAGGAGGTAGCATTTCTTGGACACATAGTATCCGTTGATGGAGTTTCGGTGGACCCGGCAAAAGTTTCAGCCGTCACAGAGTGGGCAGCGCCGACGAGCCCAACGGAAATAAGGAGTTTCCTTGGACTAGCTGGATACTATAGGCGATTTGTGAAGGACTTCTCAAAAATTGCACGTCCTTTAACCCAGCTACTGAAGAAGGGAGTAAAGTACGAGTGGTCCGATGCGTGTGAGACTGCGATTCAAGAGCTGAAGAAACGACTCACGACTACACCTGTACTGACATTACCATCAGAGAATGGTAACTTCGAAGTTTACAGCGATGCTTCGAAGGAAGGGTTAGGATGCGTTCTGATGCAAGACTTGAAGGTCGTTGCATACGCATCTCGTCAATTGAAACCTCACGAGGAGAACTACCCGACACACGACTTGGAATTGGCAGCTGTCGTTTTCGATTTGAAGATATGGAGACACTATCTTTATGGGCGAAAGTGTCGGATGTTCACCGATCACAAAAGTCTGAAGTACATATTCACTCAAAAGGAGTTGAATCTGAGACAGCGAAGATGGTTGGAGCTTATCAAGGACTATGACTTGGAGATATCCTACCACGAGGGAAAAGCGAATGTGGTAGCCGATGCCCTAAGTCGGAAGACCCAACACGTGGCACACTCATTGGTGATTCCGCCGGCATTGTACAAGGATTTGACAAGATTGGATGTGGAACTTGTGCATCCTGGCACAGTGAGGGAAATGGTCAATGCAATGGTTGCGGGGACTCCAATTTTCGACGAGATAAGACTCGCTCAACCGGGCGATGAAAAATTGGAAAGAGTAAAGAAAAGTATTGCCGATGGCAAGGCAATAGGATTTGCTATTCACGAGGATGGAAGCATTCCCTTCAAGGGAAGATGGTGTGTGCCTCAGAAGTGCGTTGAACTGAAACAACAATTGATGGAAGAAGGGCATAACACGCCATATTCAGTGCATCCCGGAGGTGATAAACTCTATAAGGATCTGAAGAAGATCTATTGGTGGCCGGGAATGAAGAAGGAAGTAGCAGACTTCGTGGCAAAATGCCTCACCTGCCAAAGGGTTAAGGCAGTGAAACGAAAACCCTTAGGTTTGATGCAACCACTGGAAATTCCAAGTTGGAAGTGGGATAGCATCTCGATGGACTTTGTCTCGGGATTACCATGTTCACCTAAAGGAACGAATAAGATCTGGGTGATAGTGGATAGGCTAACAAAAACGGCCATATTTATCCCGATGAAGGATACGTGGACTATGGACCAATTGGCCCGAGCTTACATTGATAATGTGGTACGACGACATGGAGTACCACATGACATCATTTCTGACAGAGACAGTAGATTTGTCTCTCACTTTTGGACGGAGTTACAAAAAGCTCTCGGTACTCAAATCAAAATGAGCAACGCATTCCACCCAATGAAGGATGGACAAACCGAGCGAACAATCCAAACCTTGGTGGACATGCTGAGAGCATGCGTATTGGAGTTTAAGGGAAGTTGGGAAAACCATTTACCTTTAATTGAGTTGTCCTACAACAATAGCTACCATGCTAGCATTGGCATGGCACCGTTCGAAGCACTGTATGGACGAAGGTGCCGAAGCCCGTTGAGTTGGGAAGAGAGCGATAAGACTGTGGTTGTGGGACCACAACTTATCGAAGAAGTCGCCCAACAAATAAAAATAATACAAGGGAACATGAAAGCTGCTCAAGACCGTCAAAAGAGCTATGCTGACGTGAGACGACAAGACCTAGAGTTTCAAGTGGGAGATAAGGTCATGCTAAAGATATCGCCTATGGAAGGGGTGAAGCGCTTTGGCAAACGAGGGAAGTTAAGTCCTCGATACATAGGGCCTTATTAAATTCTAGAACGAGTCGGAAACCTAGCTTACCGACTGGCTTTACCGCCACAATTGGCGCGAGTTCATAATGTATTTCATGTATCACAACTAAAGAAATACGTGCCAGACCCGACACATGTACTTCAGCCGGAAGTGATTGAACTCGATAATGATTTGACTTATGAAGAAGTCCCAGTGAGGATTCTCGACGTTAAGGAGAGAATGACGAGAAATAAGACCATGAAGATGGTCAAGGTTCTTTGGTCGAACCATGAGAGTTAAACAGCCACATGGGAATTAGAATCCGACATGAGGGAACGTTACCCGACCCTGTTTCAAACCGACACGACCACAGTTATGGGGACATAACTGTAAACTTAAGGGGGAGAGGATGTAACACCGTGTATTTTAGTCCGATAAATAAAAAATTCAAATTGTTTTGAACTACGTTATGGCTTGATCCCTTCACAGGGTACGTAAGCAACTTGGAAATTTTAATTCTAAGTTCAGTCACAAAATAATAAAATAAACAACCTTAACTCTTAGCTCGAGAAAAGCCAAATACAACTTCGAGGACGAAGTTGATTCTTAAGGGGAGTAGACTGTAATACCCGAGAATTTTATATCAATAAATACAATAAATAAATAAATAAATATTTAAAAGAATAAATGAGAAATGGAATTTAATCCAAGAAGGAATTAAAGTTAAAGATAATTTAATTAAATAAATGGTCCCAAGATAACCCAATACAAATAGACTCATAATTCGGACCAGTAATTTAATTAAGATCCAAATAAAATTAAAATAAGAATTAAGAGCCCAAAAAGTAGTCCGAAATCGGAGCCCAAGAACATAGGAGGATAGAAGTCCGAAAGAGAGGAGAAAAGGCCCGACGAATCGCACGACCCGGCCCGGACCGAAGTCCAGGCCAAGGCCGCGTGGTCTCCGCGCGTTCCGGAGCATTTTCCGCGCCACCACCGCGCCAGCCGAGGTAAACGACTCGTGCGAGATTCTCTCGCCCGATTTCGCATTTTTCGACTTCGGTTGCTTACCTTTCGGCCCAAGACACTCCAAGACAGATCTTGGACGTCCCATGGGTCTACTAACTCTATAAATACCCATCCCCTTCGACCCCGGATGATTTTCAAACTCTTCGAAAAACCCTATACGTTTGAAACTCAAATTCCAAGTCAACGGAGGCACGAAGGCAGCAAAGGACAAGCTTTTGGACGAAAATCAGAGAGTCTCCAGTCGTGGTTGGTAAGAGTTCATCCATATTTTCCATTCAAACCTCGATCCTAAACTAACTTACTCCGTTTGCTTTCTAAAACCTCGATCCGGATGCGTAGAGGGAGAACGAAGGATCTCGGAGGGAGAACGAAGAACGTGGAAGCCACGCCTACGAAATCGATGAGCCGATAATCCAATCTCTTGTAAGTTAATTACTTATTGTGGTTTTGGGTGTTAAAAATCAACCAAACAAAAGATCCATTAAAGAACTTAATAAAATCTGTCAAAAGAAAAACCCATGCGCGCAGCGTTTTTATTTCAATTATTCGGACCATTTAAAATGTTCAAACGAAAAAACTTAAACACGAAAGGTGTTCCTAAGACGCCGATCTACCTTATGTAAAAATTTCATAATTTTTGGTTAAGACTTGGTACCTGAAAATCGAACTAGAAGAATCTGTTTTCAATTTGGATCTTGAAATGGGACAGAATCACATTCCGAACTTTTTGGTGTTTTCTACATTAGATCTAGGCCGATTTAGGATTAGTCTTAAACATAAAAATTGTATATCTATAAGTCTGGAATATTGCTGTAAAATTTTAGAATTTTTCGACAAGATTTGGACCTCCGAATTCGAACCGAACCAATCTGAATTTTCTTCGAACTTCTAAAAATTGACAGAATGGGTTTCTGAATTTAATACGATTTTTCTTAATTTATCCGGTTGGAATTAGGTCTCGAGTTCTAAATCAAAGTTGTAGATAACTGTGTTTGGATTAAGCCTGTAAATTTTTGTTAAGTTTGGTGTGCATTTGATATGTCAAATATTAAATCTTTGAAACCTGCTACGTTCTGAATCCGGGCAGAATAATATTGTTGTACAAAATCTCATTTTTGACTTGTTTCCTCAATCCGGATTGAAAAAGTTAAAACACAGAACTTGTTTGTTAGTGTGTTGGCAAGCTACTGCTCAAATTTCAGAATTTTCGGTCGTAATATGGATTTTTAAATGATATTGGAGCGAACAGCGTCCTGAGATAGTATATTTTTGAGAAATTTGCTAAATTTGTGAAATTGGCTTTACTATACAAACAAATTAATTCTTTTGAAATTAATAAAATAAAAAATTTTTAAAAAATCCCCTTTGCAACTTGATTAAATATTATGTAGGGGGTGAGTGCTCTGTAGGGTGCCCTCCTAACTTTGCACAACGTGCCTGATTGGACGATGGTGTTGAAATATGTGAAATTATGCCAAAACGGCGAGATATTTTGGGCCTACACTCTCGGGAGTATCCGTATGGGTTTCCCGAGACTCCGGAGTGGTACTGGATATGGCGGATTTGGCTTAGGCCAAGGCTACTTGAAAAACTGTAGAGATTGTAATACAATCGAGAAAAACTTGAGATACATGATCTTGGAGTAATTGGGGATAATTAAAAGACTTTTATTTATTGCCTTTATCTAAATTATGTTATATGCATGATTGGCTAGAATTCATGTTTTTAAATTATGCAAGTTATTTATTTAATTAAATTAAATTATTTATTATCTAATAGCATGTTTTAATTTAAATTAAATTAATGGCTTTAAAACCCCTTAATCATGCTAGGTGTTAACTTACTCAGCACGTTTTGCTGACCCAAACTATTTTTTCCTTTTTCTTTCATAGTATGAGGACTAAGCATGATGATATGCATACATGGAAACATTTGGGGGAAAACACTATTTTAAATTCTTGCATTTAATTATGACTGCATGAACGGGCCTGTTTAACACGTGTTTTGGCCATGTTGACCCAGTATTTAAATTTCCGCTGCATTATATACATTTATATTTAGATATTACTTTTCCGCTGCAAATTACTTATTATTATTTTCGAGTTATATACGATGGGTTGTTTTATTCATTTAAATTGTTTTAAATACTGCAATACCATAGCCTTGCATCTCTCTAGCAAGCTCGAAGAAATCGTGTCTTGCTAGGGAGGTGTGGCAGTGACATCCCGGCCTGGGTTATAAAAAACCGGGATGTTACAAGTGCTCTGTAGGGTGCCCTCTAACTATTCACTTCGTGCCTATAAGGACGATGGTGACCGCTTTATGAAAATTGTGCTAAAATGGCAAGAGATAGGGCCTACACTCTCGGGAGTATCCGTATGGGTTTTCCGAGGCTTCGGAGTAGTAGTGGATATGACGTATTTGGCTACGGCCAAGGGTTACACGAAATATTGCTGAGATTGCCTTGCAATCATGAGTAAAACTTGAGACACTCGATTGTGGAGTAGCGGGAATTAAAAGATTTAAATTGGGTCACTTATTAAATTAAATTATGCTTTTAAATTCGTGTCCGTTCTTTATTTAATTTGCTATATTTATGCTTTTGAAATCCATGTCCATGCCTTCTCAAATATGCAATTAAATTCTTATTAATTAGTTGGTCAAGTTTACATTGTGTAGATGTGCATGAGTAAAGGTATGTTTTATTTAATTAAACTTTAAAATCCATTATTGTTATGTTATGAGTTAGCTTACTCAGTATTTTATATACTGATAAACCGTTGTATTTCTCTCTCTCTCTCTCTCTCTCTCTCTCTCTCTCTCTCTTTTTTTTTTTTTTTTTTTTTCAGAGTATGGCGAGTATGCATGACTACGTGCATTCATCGGGCTTGGGATAAATAAAACATTATCATGAATGTCGCTTTTCATTCAAACGTTATTGACAATACGTTTTGGCCATGTCGGCTCAACTTTACTTTTCCGCTGCTATTTACTTACTGCATGAGATGTACTATATTGTTAAATTATGATATGATGGGCTTGTTTTAAAACTATTTCCTAAAATAACTTAGCCTTGCATCTCTCAAATGAGCTCGAATGAGTCGTGTCTCGTTTGGGAGGTATGGCGGTGGCATTCCGGCCTGGGTTACCAAACCCAGGGTGTTACAAAAAATTTAAAAAAATTGGAAAAAAATATTGCGACAGAAAGTTCGGTCGGTAATTCGGTCGTTAATAGGGAACGATTTCGTATCGGTCACCATTTCGGTCGAAAACAATCGGCCGCTAGTTCGGTCGTTAATTAGCAACCGAAATATTCAGGCGCTCTTGCTGTTGGTAACCGCGACCGAGTGTGTTCGGTCGCTAAATGAATTTTTTCTTGTAGTGATTGTTTCGATTCAATTCATCATAAATTTTGAAAAACCTCTATTTGTTCATAATTAATATAGAATGAAGTTATGCTTTTAAAAAAATATTTTCCCCAATTTCTCAAAACACTTTCGCGACCAAGGGTTTCCACTTCCAAGACTGATTTTTGAGTGCGATTCTAAAAGTTAGTGAAATGGCTCAATGAACCGAAGAAAATTCCATGGAGATTGAATAAGTTGTTGGCTCCAATTATTACAGTACTTAAGGGGAAGTGAAACTGGCACATATATTTAGAGAAAGGAACAATATGGCATATTTGTGGGCAAGAAAAGGTTCGTTCGGTGAAGGAACGGTGGAAGGATGGTACTGAACGTGCAAAGCACGAGTAGGAATTGAATGAAGAGCCATGACAGGTTTTGAAGTGGAAAACAGTAGATTGATTAAATAGGGTACATCTGCAATTAGGAAGGGAAGTTTCTTATTAATCGTTTTTGGTGGTGCAGAAGGTGTGTTGCTTTTGGTGTTGAGTTGTAATGTACTTCTGGGTTTCAGCTATGAGAATAAAATTCATGGAACTCTCAAACAAATAATATACTACTAAAGTGGAGTATTCTCCACAAACTTTCCCCCAAAACCCTTCTCTCCTCCACATTAATTGCTTTTTAATTATATCTTTTATTTTCTATCTATTTTTAACATAAATATTAAAAAAAGAATATAAAGAAAAAAATATAATTAAATAAAGGAATTTATTATTACACACTCATAAAAATATTTGAACTGAAAAGTTTAAAAAATATATACTTCATATATATATATATATATATATATATTTCAAGATGGGATGTTTATTCAAAATATTTTAAATTGAAAGTGCATGTCATCTCATATTCTATTTTTTTTCTATCTCTTTTCTAA
The DNA here is from genome assembly GCA_030278955.1 of Hygrophila difformis. Taxonomy (NCBI): domain Eukaryota; kingdom Viridiplantae; phylum Streptophyta; class Magnoliopsida; order Lamiales; family Acanthaceae; genus Hygrophila; species Hygrophila difformis. Next base: position 14,779,742 of record JAOANR010000002.1, on the reverse strand, counting down.
ATAAATAAGAATTAAAAATTTATTAAAAATTTTTTTATTTAAAGCAAAAAAATATAGGGTGTATATCATTATTACACACTCATGAAAACCTGTAAATTGAAAATTGTAAAAAAAAAATAAAATAAAATTCAAGATATTAATTTAATTCAAAATATTTTAATTCATATTATTTTCAGAAAATATATTCTTTTTTCTTTATTATTTATTTCAATAATTAATGGTAATACTAATGTGGAGATACTCCACAAAATTTTTTTTCCCAAAACTCCTCTTTCCTCCACATTAATTGTTCCTTAATTTTATACTCCCTCCGTCCCGCGAATTGTGGCTCGTTTCTTTTGGGCACGGTAATTTATGTGGTGGGGTGTGGTGAGGTTTAGTGGTTAAAGTAATGTGGGTATTTGTATTTAAAATTTTAATGAATTTTGACTTTCTTTATTGTTTAACTTTAACAAATATTATTGTAATGATTTAATTAGAGAAAAATATTCAAGTGTGGTCTTGTTAGAATCGTCTAGACGTCTAGATTTAGAATATATAGTTTATATAATTTTTATTTGTACCAATTTTAAAATATGAAGAATTAAAGAAATGCAAGGGACTTTGTGTAGAAAAATAAAAGTGTATTGGGAGTTGTGCAGAATAGTAAAAATGATTACTTTTAATGGGATTTAGAAACCATTAAGATTCTAATCATATTTATATTAATTAAATTTATCTAAAAAGGGAAAGTGGCCACAATTCGTGGGACAGCCGAAAGAGGAATAGCCACAATTCGTGGGACGGAGGGAGTATCTTTTATTTTCTAGCTATTTTATATATTAATATAAAAAAATTATGATGAAAAATAATAGAATTAAATAGAGGGATTCATTATTACACATTCATAAAAACCTTTGAACTGTATATATCTATATATATTTTCAAGATGTGATGTTCACTCAAAATATTTTAAATAGAAAATGCATGTCATCTCAATCCTCATATATATATATATATATATATATTTCTATCTCTTTTCTATATAAGTAAGAATTTTTTTGGTGAATAATCGGGTATCCGAAACCCACATTGGACCCAAGACTAATCCCCGAGGATCTGAATGAGCAATTAAGGGCGCCTCTCCCAAAGCAGTTTTTTCCATACACAAGGCTCAAACCCGAGACCTTGCTTAAGAATTTAAAAATTTTAAAAGAAAATGTGAATTAAATAGAGGATAAATATCATTATTACACACTCATGAAAACTGTAATTGTAACACCCCGGATTTGATAACCCAGGCCGAGGTGTCACCGCCGCACCTCCCTAGCAAGACACGGTTTCTCCGAGCTTGCTAAAGAGATACAAGGCTATATGTGTTGGAAAAAGTTTTAAAAGCAAGTCCGGAATTACTTAAAAATAATAGTGTATCATCATCCATACATGAATAAGAATAATATGTTGCAGTGGAAATTTAAATATGGGCCGACATGACAAAAACTCGGGTCATCAAGCCGCATGCAAGTCATGTAAATAAATAGCTAAATGTCCAAAGTGATCCCCCGATGCATGATCATGCTCCGTACTCTGTAATGAAAAAAAAATGAACAACGGGTTTTATCAGTATATAAAATACTGAGTAAGTTAATCCCTAACTAACAATTTAAGGGGTTACATGTGTTTAATTAAAATTACACCTTTCATGCGATACGAGGATTAATTTAGAGTTGCATAAATAAAATTTAAAAGTCTTTTTGACCTCTTGACAAAATATCAATTAACCGTTTAAGTAATAAGAATTTAATAAATTAGAACGAAGGTTTAGTTAAAGATTTTCTTTTCACTCACGCACAGATTAAAAATATGATTTAACAGTTTACCAAAAGATTCTAAAGGCATACTTGAAAGGACGCGTTTTCTTAATCTCAATCTTCTATCAATGTTTCAGTTATAGTCAAAGATATTGCATCGCCCTTGGGGAATCGAACCCGCAAGGACTCAAATACATCCTAGGGAATTGAACCCATAGGAATCACACACATCCTCGGGAATCGAACCCACAGGAAAACATAAACAAACATCCTGGGGAATCGAACCCGCAGGAAAACATAACAAACATCCTGGGGAATCGAACCCGCAGGAAAATTTATATCTTGGGGAATCGAACCCGCAAGAATTCACATACACGTCCTGGGGAATCGAACCCGCAGGAATTATTCACCTTGGGGAATCGAACCCGCAAGGGATGAGCCGTTTTGGCATAATAAGGAGATCACTAACGAGGCAATCTCAACATAGGACCACTAACGAGGCAGTCCAAACAATGGGAGACCACTAACGAGGCAGTCTCAAAAGATAGTAGGACCACTAACGAGGCGATCCAAAACACAGCGCGCGAGATCACTAACGAGACAATCTCAGATAGTAAGGAGACCACTAACGAGGCAGTCTCAAAGATAATGATAGCATGAAGATCGGCTCAGCCTAGTGAACGGGGTTTTTCGAAAGTTCGTATTTTCAATGTTATCAAATGATCGACATCGCGTTTCTTAGTTCGAGTTTTCTCAAGTTCGAAAAATCCTATTCGAGGCAGTTTACGCCTTTCTTAATTAAAATTTCATCTTTACACCAAAAATTCTGAAATTCACACAGTAGCTCAAAAACACACACACGAACAACTTTCATGTTTTAAGTTTTCGGAAATAAGGTTTCGATGTGAGTCAATTTTCGGGTTCTTTGCTAAAGACAATTTCTGTCTCAAAAACTGGTTTCGTCACAGGTTAGTGCAACGCCGATTAAAAATTCATTTCAAAACCAATTGATGCGAAATTTTTACAGTAATTACAAAACACGTTAAGGAACAACTTTCATGTTTTATGAATTTGGAAATAATGAATTCTTGATACTCAAAAATCGACCACAACCCACTGCATACTCGCGGGCTCCGAAAAGGTTTTAAAGCAGTTCTGAAATTCGACCGTTGGGCATATCAAATGAACACCAAAATTCGTGAAATTTTATATGCATAATCTGGACACAATTATCTACAACTTTTGTTTAGGAATGCAAAGTTGAATCATTCTAAAAATGGGTGAAAAACATGCATCAAGTCGAGTAAGAGAAACTGTCACAGTTTGAAATGTTCGGGTTGTCACAGAACGTTTACGGCATGATTTGGGATAGCAAATCTTTATGTCAACTACTGAAATTTGGACACAAGATAGATAAAGGTGTTAGGAACAACTTTTATGTTGAAAAATTTTCGGTTTGAATACCCGAAGGTCGAGTTTTAGGCGAGTCTTTGAAATTGGACGAAAATAGGGTTTTCGAAAACCAATTTTTGTTACAAGCCTATATCTCGAGTTTTAAACAACCAATAACCACAAAAATTTGGGAGTAAGGTTTTAACTTACTGATTTAGAGATTAGGGTCACTGGAACGGGTATCCGGACGTCCTAGGGTCGCGACGAAAGGCCAATCTTTCCGATCGTTTTTTGTTCGTTTTCCGGCGTGAAATCGTAGCAAAGGAAAAGGGTTAGAATTCGAGTTTTGGAGACTTATGGATGGATGGAACACTGTATTAAGACTTACCACGGTTCCTTGAGGCAGTGGCTTCGTCCCGTTTGCCTTGCCGTTGCCGGAAAGTTCGCCGGAAAGTGGAGTCGGAGGGATTTTTGACTTGGGGAGGAGGATTGGGAGTGTTTAGGGTTAGGTCTCTGAGAATTGTGGGGAGGGGGCGCCCAAATCCGATCCTATACCCTCCTCAATCACTGTGATTGACTTGCCACCGATTGAGGTCGGAATTTTGGCAAGAAAATCGCCATAGAAGGAAAGATTACACCTTCTGCACCTCTGGCGCGGTGGTGGCGGGTCCTCAGGCCTTTGTGCGCAGCGGAGTGCGCGCGATCACCCCTCGTACGCGTCTCCGCGACCCGCGCGGTGGCCGCGCGTGCGCGCGCGGGGTGCGCGCGCGGGGTGCGCGCGACGCCTGAACCGGCCGGGTTGGGCGGTTCGCGTGGTTCGTCGGGTCTTTTCTTCTTTTCTTGATCGGGTTTCTATCCTCTACGTTCTTGGTTCGACTTTTCGGGTCATTTCTGGGGTTACGATTCATTTCTTAAATTTATTTCGACTCCAATGAATTTCATATTCGAAACCTTGAATCCGTCGAGTTTGAATTCATCGTCTTTCGACTCCCGTGTAGTAAGTTATCTGATTAAATTATTTCCGACTTCACGGGTTTTTGGAATTAAAATCTTTTCCTTCTTGAATTTAATTCCAATTCTTTTAACTCGATTCATGGAATTTCTTCGGCTTCCTTTTCCTCTTTTATTCCATTTTGAGTTTTTGAATCTATCGGCGTTTCATTTCCGAGCAATAATTTATTGTAATAAATTATTTTCTTTTCGGAAATAAATTTTCATTTTGCTGTTAAAATCCCGGGTATTACAGTAATACCCACGAATTTAGTCGCACTTAAAAAGAAATGGAATTTAATTCAAGGTCGAAAAGAATTTAAATTCCAAGAGTCCCGTGAAGTCAAAATAATTTAATTAAAGAAATTATTGCACGGGAGTCAATAGTCGACAAAATTCAAGATTTCGAATAAGAAATTAATTGGAGTTCGAAAAGGATTAGAAATAGGAATTTCTAACCCGAGAATAACCCGGTAATTAAGCCGAAGAACGTGAAAGGAGAAAAACCCCAAAGAGAGGAGAAACGGCCCGACGAAGATCGCACGGTCCAGACCAGGCCGCACGCACGTCGACTGTTTTAGGCTAAAACCACGCCACCACCGCGCCAGCCAACAGGCTGTGGGAAAGCAGCAACCACGAAAGGAAAAACGCGATTTCTTACCCGATTTCGGTTCGTAACTATGGTAACTTGCCTTGATCGTGTAGGGGGAGTTAATGACCACTAGTACTTTGAATTCGTACCCATTTTAACACTCCAAATCTGCCCAAAACCGCCCACCCTCTCTTAATTCTCATCCATTGAAAAATCCGAGATTTTTGAGCTTTCAAGAACCATCTCGACGAAGGAGACGACGTTTTGGACGAGGCTAAGCACTTCTCAGACGTCGGGTAGTGGTAAGGAAAGGATTTCTATCTTAATTCCTAGTTTTTAGTCGGATCTAGAATCTAATCCATAGTTTTTCTACCTTGTATTCGCAAATTGGAACAGAAGAGAAGGAGACGAAGCGTTTCGGACTTGTTCGTTGATCCCGGAGGCCATCCCAATGAAATCTAAGACTCTAGATCTCATCTACTTTAAGTGGGTTCCTATCATATCAATTTTGAGGCGTTTTAGTCGATTGATTAAGAGTTAGAAGTAAGACACAAAAATCTGTCACCAAAAGTTCCTTTTTGCGCATGTTTCTGAGATCCGAATTTTACACTCTTTTCAAGCGTTCTAAACGAGAAACTCAAAACTACAAACTTGTTCCTAATACTTTAAAAAACTTTGTGTAAAAATTTCATAAAATTTGGTCGACGTTTGGACTCTCAAAACCGATCTGGTTTAATCTGTGTTTTCTGGTACTTTCGAAAAATTTGACAGAATTTATATCCGAATTTGAACAGCGTTTTTCTAATAGATCCGATCAGATTTGAACTTTGTGATAAAAACAAAACTTGTAGATAATTGTGTCTAGATATGCCTGTAAAGTTTCCTGTAAAGTTTCATAATTTTTTAACTTCATTTGCTATGTCAAAAATTTGTTAAAAGCCGTTTTGCCAAATCTGAAATCCCGACAGCATGTCATTTCTACGAAGATCTCGATTTTTGACTTGGATCCGCACCTTATTTTGGAAAATATAAAACACAAAAGTTGTTCGTTAGGGTGTCGTGGGTCTACTGTATAAATTTCATAACATTCTCCTAAAGAATGGATTTTTATAGCCGAAAGGCGTAAACTGTGACGTGAGCACTTGTTATATTGTTGAAATGGAATCTCTCTAAAGTTATGATTTGAAAACCGTTAGAATGTTATTAACTATTTTCGAAAACCCATTACACTAGGTTGAGCTAGGTCTTCATTTGCGAATTAGAGGGCGAGTGCTCTTCGGAGTGCCCTTTTAACTGTGTCACGTCGCGCCTAAACGGGTGATGGTGATTTTTGCGAATTAGATGGTGAGTGCTCTGGAGGGTGCCCCTTTAACTGTGTCACGTCGGGGCTAAATGGGCGATGGTGGTTTTGTGATATTGTGCTAAAACGGCCATTGATTTTTGGGCCTGCACTCTTGGGTGTATCCGTATGGGTTACCTAAGGCTCCGAAGTGTGTCTGTGTACGGCGGATTTGGCTGCGGCCAACGGACTCATGATATGTGATACTTGAGAAATTGGATACTATGATTGTGGCGTCATCCTCTTAGTTAATGGGAATTAAAAGACTTTAATGTGATCTTGCTTATTTAAAAGACTTTAATGTGATCTGGCTTATTTAAATTAATGGAAATTGGATACTATGTGATACTTGAGAAGTATATGTTTTTAAATTCATGTCTATGCCTTTTATTTAAATTTTAAATTAATGTGTATAATATTCATACACACCTCTTTACATTTTAAATTATATCTATGAATACTTATTATTAATTTTGTCAAATTATATTTTTATAATAAATTGCGCATGAGTAAAAAGGTACATTTTTATCAATTGAATTTTAAAACCCATTATTGTTATGTTAGGAATTAACTTACTCGGTATTTTATATACTCATAAAACCTGTTGTTTAATTTTCTCTCAGGGTAGGAAAACATTTGAGCACGTGCATTCATTGGGGCTCGGGAATTAAATAGACTATCGTTTATGTCGCATTCTGTTAAATTTTAAAAATTTACTGCGTTTTGGCCATGTTGGCCCTCATTTTATTTTTTCGCTGTTAGTTACTCTTATTATGCATGGATGTTATACTATTATTTTTAAATTAAAACTATTGGGCTTGATTTTAAATTATATTTTGAAGCTGTTAGCCTTAGCATCTCTCAAGTGAGCTCGAGTGAAGTTGTGTCTTGCTTGGGAGGTGTGGCGGTAGCATCCCAACCTGGGTTATCAAAACCGGAGTGTTACAAAAACACTTGAATTGAAAAGTGTAAAAAAATTTATTTTTACAAGATAGGAATTTTATTCAAAATATTTTAATTTATATTATTTTCAGATAATATATTCATTTTTATTATTATTTATTTCAATAATTAATTGTAATACTACTTTCATTCCTTGAATTGAAAAGTGTAAAAAAATATTGTTTTAAAATGAAAACTTCATTCAAAATATTTTAATTTACATTAATTTCGGAAAATATATATTCCTTATTATTATTATTATTATTATTATTATTATTATTATTATTATTATTATTATTATTATTATTATTTATTTCAATAATTAATGGTAATACTAATACCATTTCCCCCAAAACTCCTCTCTCCCATCTTCAGAAAATATCTTCATTGTATAGTTATTTTTAATGTTACTATGAAAATACATAATGATATTTGCAACTTTTTTTTAAAAAATTAAAAATGTTCATGAAAAGGGGCATCTTACTAATTGAATTTTTTATGTCGCAACTTCATTGTGGTGTTTTTAGTAATAGATACATAAATATCATTTTCATTTACAAAAAAATGTATGTTTGGTTATACATAATGATAATTTTTATGATACACGTCTTAGACTATATAATTTATTCTTACTAAAATTTTATTATAATTTTTTTAGTGAATTACCAGGTATCCTTAGGCCACATTGGACCAATGACTAATCCCTCGAGGATCTGCATGGGCAATGAAAGGTGTCTCTCCCAAAACCATTTTTTGTATACACAGGGCTCGAACCTGAGATCTCGCTTAAGTGAAAATTTTATTATAATTTTTTGTTAAATCTTTTCTTTATTTTATTGATGAAAATATCTTGCTCGGTGCATCGCACGGGCGGTATAACTAGTTGTTCTTAAATAATTAACTCACTTGTTTTAAATAAGATGAAGAACATGTGAGGGTGCAAGATGAGGAGGGAGATCGGGTATGTCCACGGGGTTCAAGGCGGCGCATGGAGAGGTAAGTCCACAGGCGTAAAAGTTGGTAATGGAGGAGTTTGGAGACCAAGGTGGAGCTAGCCAAGCATCAGGGAGGGCATGGAAGAAAGTGGTAGGAAGGAGGGGAGCAAGGTCAGTGATAGGCGGGAACTGAGGAGGGGGACGAAAGAGACGGAGCTGGGTGATGACAGGTTTCACAGTAAACTGAACCTTGTTGGGGTATTTGTGGGAAATATTCTGGTTAGAGTGGTGTTTAAGAATATTTACTAGGAAATTGAAAAGGTGGCGAGGATATGGGACTGGTACATTCCTACTAGAGCATGGCCAGAAATTTGGGTTTGCAAGATTCAAAAATAGACAAGAGGCGCTGCTGGTGATTGAAAAGATGAACGAAATGGAATGGAAGGGGAATAAGCTGAGAGTTAGCTGCGCGTTTCCCAGAATGAGAAGTATCGGATTTAATGGAGCAGGGAACAGGGCTGGTAGGGTTTTCAAAAAAGAAATTAGGGATAACCTGGAGGGTGAGAGGCTACAGAGTAATAAACTATCGGGAATGGATGCATGGCGGGACGAACGTACGTATGCAGAGGTGATCAGGGGTGATAGGGAGGGGGGAACCGCAGACACTCGAAGGAGGGGGCGATAGTGTTGTGAAACTGGAAGTGGTCCAGGAAGACATGGAATTTTTGGAGCAAACTGCGGTGGTAGAGATAAAAAAACCTCGAGATACTTGTTGGCTTTCAGGATTGGATATACGACGAATATAAGGATTGTAAAGACATAATCTATGGGGGAGGTCATATGGTGGAAGTGGTATTCAACGGGTAGATGCCAGAGACAGATTTATCACTGATCAGAGAGACCACAAAATTATAGTATGGAAGAGAGTATGGGCTGAGGGCATGTGTGTTCGAAAATATCTCGTTTGGATATATGTACTAGGATTACCTTTCAATGCCTGGAATGTGGAAAACTTAAACCAGATCGTGGCCGGATGGAGTAAGGTTGTGTTCATTGACAAAGATACCTTGGAGAAGAAAAGAATGGACCGCGCTAGATTGCTAGTGGAATTACAGGACGACATGTTCATCCCTTCGAAAAGATTGATCCAAGTTGGTGATTGGAAATTCGAAACACAAATTGTAGCCAATTTTTGTGAATCGGTGGTGGAACCCGATTTCTCCTGGGAGGATAAGCAAGCTAGGAGGTCTGGTGGTGGTCAGGTGATGGCGATAGCAGGTGATACGCCGGAGAAGAATCTGGTAGTGTGTTCCAGGTCCACGCAATTTCGGGAAGAGGAAAGATCAAAAGGGACATTGCATGGGGGGTTGGAAAGGCATGATGAGTCTGCAGAGCTGAATGGTATAATCAATTAGGCGGCTGTTAGTGAGTCCCAAGGAAGTGGAAACTGTCTAGTTGAGGGGTTGGATAACCGTGGTGAGGATGTGGGATAGAATGCTAGTGGGCTGGTTAGTGGTGGTCAAGGTTCTGGGCCGCAGAGTGAGGATATAGATGGTTCATGGGCTGGGGGAGAGGGAGATACAAGGATAATGGTCCAATTCAAGGGGAAGGGGATTGATAAAGCATATCGGGCTGAAGAGAGTATGATGCTTGGAGATCAAAAGGAAAGCCCAATAGAAGTCCAGGTTAAGGTGGGGGGAAGGGGTAAATTAGGAAGCACTGGGGACGGAGCTGTGGAGGTGGGCTCTTCCTATGGGTTGGAGTTAGATGGTGGCCCTCGGGCCAAAGAGGGTATGTGCTCTGGTGAACAAAAGGAGAGCCAGATTGAAAACCAGGGTAATGAACGGAACGAGGGAAACCTCGGCAAAACCAGGGAAGGAATATTGCAGATGTTGGCGGAGAAATTACCTATCGTGGAGAAATCGAGAGACGGGGAGGAGGCGGCGTCGATTGATAGAGTGGATCGGGAGATGGTTATGGGACGGTCGACTAATACCACTTTGGAAGCAGAGCGGTTCGATAGGGGATCTCGGGCACCCGAGATTGGGGCAGGAGAGGAGCAAATGGATCAATTTGGTGCGCTGGCTAGGGTGGTGGCGGATGGAAAAGAAAAAAATGAGGCAGAATTTAGTGAGTTTAGGCCAATTTCGTTGGTGGGAAGCGTGTACAAAATGGTCACGAAAGTGTTGGCGAATAGGCTTCAAGGTGTATTAGGGGGTGTCATAGGATCATCTCAAATGGCATTTATTAAAGGGAGGCAGATTATGGACGGGGTTTTGGTGGCTTCGGAGGTGATTCATTCGACTCAATCGAAGGGGAGAAGGGGATTTGTAGTCAAGTTGGATTCTGCTAAGGCGTACTATAATTTTGGAGACAAGTGGACGGGCTGGGTTAAGGAATGTATTTCTTGTGCGACAGTTGCGGTTCTTATAAACGGAACGCCAACAAACTTCTTCAAATTACAAAAAGGATTGAGACAAGGTGATCCTCTCTCTCTATACCTTTTTGTGCTCGTGGTTGAAATTTTGAACAGACTAATTACTAAAGCAACGGAGTTAGGAGTATTTAGGGGACTGTTGGTCAGAGATAATGGTCTGTCAATTTCTCATTACAATATGCGGACGGCATGATCCTTTTTTGTGAAGGGAATATTCAGCAAGTTGTGATTATTAAAAGGATTTTGAAATGTTTTTTGTTGGCAATCGGTCTTCAAATCAATTATGAGAAGAGTACACTTTTTGGGATCAACTGTTCCAGTGACCTGACCAGGGAGGCTGCCAGAGTGCTTGTTGTGGGGTTGGAAGTTGGCCAATGACATACTTGGGAATCCCTATTGGGGGTCGCATTAATAGTATCTCGCTTTGGCAGCCCGTGTTAGAGAGAGTGGAGAAAAGGTTGGAAGGTTGGAAGGGTAGACTACTTTCTCAAGCGGGAAGACTATGTTTGATCAATTCGGTCCTTAGTAGCTTGCTGGTTTACTTCTTATCCATTTTTAAAGTTCCAGTAGCCGTGGGGGAAAGATTGGAGAAGATGAAGAGAAGGTTTTTTTGGAACGAGTGGGATGGCAATAGGAGGATTCATCTCACTAGCTGGAATAAGATATGTCTGCGCAAGGAGGTTGGTGGTTTAAACATTTGGGACTGTCAGTGGTTTAACACAGCTTTGTTATCAAAATGGAGGTGGAGATTTGGAAAGGAAAATTCACTATGGAAGGAGGTCATAAATGAGAAGTATTATGGAAAGTCATCTCCATTAATTCAGGATAGTTCTGTGGGGAGTTCATTGTGGGGGTGGATTTGTAGGGCTTGGGAAGGACAGAACAGGGAGGGCTTGGAAAATTGCTTTAGGATCCAAGTGGGTAGTGGGAAACGGGTGAGGTTCTGGTTAGACAAATTGGTGGGTGGAGACAGGACTTTGAAGGATCTCTTTCCTCGTATTTATGCACTGGCACGGGATAAGAATGGGAGGATTGCGGATTTTGGAGATTGGAATGGCTTTGAGTGGGATTGGCGTGTTAATTTGAGAAGACCTATTTTTGATTGGGAAAGGGACATCTGGAGTGACATTTTAAATGTAATTCAAAGTCAGGTCCTGAGTCCGTATTTGAAAGATCAGGTTAAGTGAACTGGGGAGGCGAATGGTCGTTTCACCACGAGATCTTGGAGGGCTCAAATGGAAGGAGGGGTGATGGACGAGGAGCAGAAGGTTTGGAGGTGTCTGTGGAAGCTGAAATGTCCTATGAAGGCCAAGTTATTGGTTTGGAAAATACTAAAAGGAGTGTTACTAGTTAGAGAGCTTCTTGTAGCCAGAGGGTGCTTACAGGGGGCGGACGTACAGTGTTGCTTATGCAGACAAGGTAATGAATCATTTGATCATCTATTTTATTGTTGTGCTGTGGTAGGTAAGATTTGGTATAAATGTGTCGGGTGGTTTGATGTGTGCTAGGTGTTACCAAGCAAGGTGGAAAATTTGGTTAGGTGGTTGTTTGATTTTGATCCGAAATAAGGGAGACGGGACTGTTGGCTGTTGGTTTGTGTGGTGGCGCTTGGGGCAATATGGAGATGGAGGAATGAAATAATTTTTCAGGGGCGCTGTTTTGAGAGTTTTGATTTGGAGGAAATAAGGTGGAAGGTGGGCTTGTGGTGGAGTGCTTTTAATCAGGGGATTGCCAACACTTTGATGTGTTTGGAGGAGAACTTCCCATACGGATTATCTCAGATAAAAAATCAAAGGTATCGAGATGTGGACTGGTATGGATACGCCTTCAGAAAGGATGCTGGAAAATAAATACAGACAAATCTTCCCTTGGGAACCCGGGACCGGCAGGAGTTGGGGGCATCATTAGGGACGACACTGGAAAGGTGATCTTCCTTCTATCCGATTCAATTGGACATACGGACTCCAACACAACTGAACTTGTTGCAGTCAATCGGGTTTGCAAGGCTACTATTAGAGACCAAGGTTTCCCACTCCCTAAGGTGATTTTTGAAAGCGATTCTCGTAACGTGGTCTGTTGGCTGAACAAACCGGAAGCAGCACCATGGAGTCTTCACCAATTGATGGCTCCTATTCTTACAGTGATTAATTTCGCATGGAGTTTGTGTACAACACATCATGAGAGAGCGGAACGACTTGGCGGATAATTGGGCTAAGAGCGGGGCTCAGGAATGAGTTGCAAGGAAGAGTGGTATTAGTTTGATGCTAAAACTCCCTTTCAATTCAGACGATTAGTTTCAAGGCTGCTGCAATTGCTATGTAGTTATGTCGCACAGTGAGTGAGTACTAAGCTAGTGTTGGAGTTGGTTTTGTGGTGCATGAATGTTATTGGTTTATCCCTGGGTTGTTTTGATGTAACAAGAATTTTGACATTGTATGGAATGCAACTTATTTCCTCAAAAAAAAAAAAAAAAAAAAGAAAAAGAAAAAAAGATGAAGAACATGTAGTATTATAAGGATTTTCAAAACCAAGAATTAGGAACCAAGCTCAATAGTAATAATTTGCCATTAAAATTCCTAAATTCCCAATATTTGAATTTGACCAATGTTTTTTACTACATGATTTCAAAAGCTCATCTATATATTATTAAATCCATTAGCGGTCAACCCAATCAACATTTAATTATGGTGTCTCCATTTGAAATTTCCAATTTTTATAGATTTTTGCATTTTTTTTATATGAAAATCTCAATTTCTAAAGATATGGAATCTATATATTATTAAAACCATTAGTGGTCAACCAAGTCAATATTTAATGTGGTGTCTCCATTCTAAATTTCCAATCTTCTTAGATTTTTGCATTTTTTATTTATTAATTTTTGATTTTTACATTTGTTATTTATTTATTATTTATTTATGTTAAAATATATATTGATTTTTTTTTGGGTGAGGTGACGCCAAGCGTCGGCAAAGAGAATAATATATATATTGATTTGGATATGAAATTCCTAATTTTTATTTTTTAAAAGATATGAAAATTCCAATTTATATGGAATTCCCACAATTTCTAATTTTTAAAAGATTTGAAATTTAAAATTTTCTATATAGTTGCATTTATTTATATTAGATTTTGGTGTTATTTATTTATTTTATATTTTTGAATTTTTTATACACTTTACTATACAAAGTCCCTTGCATTTTATTAATTCTTAATATTTCAAAATGGGTACAAATAAAAATTATATAAAATATATATTCTGAAACTAGACACCTAGACGATTATGACAAGACCACGTTTAAATATTTTTCTCTAAATAAATTATTATGATAATATTAAGTCAAAGTTAAATAATAAATAATGTCAAAATTCATTTGTAATAACCCTATTATTTGGCCCAATTACTTAACCCAATACCCAATATCCACATCCTTATCCTAACCTAAGCCCAACCTATACACATAACCCTACCCATATTCTCTCTTTTCTCTTTCTTGAGTGTCTACGTATTTTCTTGTGGAAGAAGAGGGGAACCAGATCTGGCTACTGGGAATGGAGCTTGAAGGATGGAGGCAGAAGACAACCAATTGGAAGCTCATCGATTTATTCAGGCAAGGGAGTTTATGTGTATGTATTATGATTTCGAGTGTGTTGGGGTTACCTTTCTTATTCTTCCTCTTTTCTTCTTCTCCATTATTTCTTTTCCCCAGGATATTGTTGACTCCTATGGGTTCGATTCCCTAGGATGTATGTTGAGTTCTTGCGGGTTCGATTCCCCAAGGATGGGTGTTCTCGATCATAATGAACAATGGTAAAAGAATGTATTTGAGTTCTTGAAACAATGGTAAAAGAATGTATTTGAGTTCTTGTGGGTTCGATTCCCCAAGGATGGGTGTTCTCTTCATAATGAGATTTAAAAAAATCTTTCGCCAGGTGTAAGATTTAAATATTCATCCTTAATTAATTATCCGTCTTTTAAAGTAAAATTCCATTCTGAATACTCTTCTAAAATTTTTAAGCTTCGTTGTGTTGTATATTAACTTACTCATTACCGTTGTACTGATAGATACGCTGTCTCTATTTTTTTTTCTGATGTTAAAGATTAGTGCACAACATTTACATATGGGATGAGAATTTCCGAAGACTTGTCGCACTTGTTTTAAATCCTTTTACGAACTCCAAACTTATGCTTTGGCCGTGTTTTGGCCCTTATTTAGCTTCCGCACTGCTTATAAATTATGCATGGTATACATACTCTGATTTTAACTTCGTGCACTTTTTGAATGGTTTTTAAATTATTTTTAAGTATTGGTACAACTTAGCCTTAGCATCTTCTCAAGTGAACTCGAAATGGTTCGCGTCTTGCTTGGGAAGGTGTGGCGGTGACATCCCAGCCTGGGTTATCAAAACCGGGGTGTTACATTTACCGATCATAAGAGCCTCAAGTACGTATTCACACAAAAGGAGCTAAATTTGAGGCAAAGGAGATGGTTGAACTGATCAAGGACTACGATCTAGAAATTTCCTATCATGAAGGAAAAGCCAATGTTGTGGCTAATGCCTTAAGTCGAATGACCCGACACATGGCAAACTCACATATGATACCACCAAAATTGTACATGGATCTGGCGAAGCTAAATTTAGAATTGGTAGATTTTGGTACATTGCAAGAAGTTGTTAACGCTCTGGTAGTGGAACCTACCATATTTGATGAGATAAGATCTGCTCAACCCGGAGATGTGAAGTTGGAAAGCATTAAGAAAAGCATTGCCGATGGAAAGGCAATGGGGTTTTCTATCCATGAAGACGGAAGCATTCGCATCAAGGGAAGGTGGTGTGTGCCACAGAAATGTGCCGACTTGAAACAAAGACTGGTGGAATAAGGTCATAACACCTCATATTCGGTTCATCCTGGGGGTGACAAACTATATAAAGACCTGAAGAAGATTTACTGGTGGCTAAAGATAAAAAGGAGGCAGCAGAGTTTGTGGCTAGGTGTCTGACTTGCCAGAAGGTCAATGCAGTACGACAAAACCCCTAGGACTAATGCAACCATTGGAAATCCCAAGTTGGAAATGAGATAGTATATCAATGGATTTAGTTTCGGGACTACCACGATCACCTAGAGGGATGAATAAGATCTGGGTGATTGTTGATAGGTTGACAAAGACTGCCATATTTATTCCAATGAAGGATACTTGGTCTATGGATAAGTTAGCAAGAGCTTATATTAACGATGTGGTTAGACGACATGGAATACCACATGACATCATTTCTGATTGAGACAGTAGCTTTGTCTCTCATTTCTGGACTAGGTTACAAGAGGCTCTCAGTACTTAAATTAAGATGAGTACCGCATTTTACCCGATGACGGATGGACAAACAGAACGGACAATCCAGACATTGGAGGACATGCTAAGGGCATGTGTCCTTTAATTTAGAGAGCTGGGAAAATCATTTGCCATTGATTGAATTTTCCTATAATAATAGCTACCATGCTAGCATTGGTATGGGTCCATTTTGAGGCATTATATGGACGCAAGTGCCGAAGTCCGTTGAGTTGGTAAGAGAGTGATAAGGCTGTGGTAGTGGGACCACAACTTATTGAGGATATAGCCCAACAAGTCAAGGTGCTTCAAGGAAAGATGAAAGCTGCATAAAACTGAAAGAAAAGTTATGCGATGTGAGATGGCAAGACTTAGAATTTCAAGTTTGAGATAAGGTTATGCTAAAGATTTAAAATTAATGTGTTGACGCATATTGCTTATGTCATCCAATTAACGTGTTTTCATCAATTCTAAGTCAACCTTATCAATCAACATGGTGCCGACAATATTATAAGCATAGTATATCATTGAATGAGTATTGTTAGCATAGCAACAGAGATGATGAAATTTGGAATATCTTCATTTTCTCAAAAAATTACAAATATCTCTGAAATTTCAAATATCTTCGATTTTCGTAAATTTAAATATCCGATATAAACACCGATACCGATATTTAAAACCTTGATTATGTGCACAACTACGTGGGAGTTGGGCAGCCGGCCCATACCCAGACCCAGTCCCCGTAAACCGAGGATGACCCAAAAAATCGAGCCCGAAAACGTAGGAGGATAGAAACCCGAAAGAGGGGAGGAAAGGCCTGATGGATCGCACGGCTCGGCTCGGCCCGGACCGCAACCCAACCAGAGCTCGCGCGGTCTGGAGGGATTGCGCGCCGCGGCCGCGTGACTCGACATGATATGATCAACTTTCAATTTTCGGCGATTTCTTACCTTATTTTCGACCCCCGACTTTGGTAACTCGATCACCACTTTAAGGGAAGGATTGTGGACGGATTTGAGGTGATTCTAACACCCTTTTCCAGCCACACAACCCTAAATTCACTCCATTATCTCTCATATTCTCTCCTTGCTCTCCAAACCCGAAAAACACCAAGTTCTTGCTTTCCGACCATTTTCCGGCGACCAAATCCGACCAAGGAGGTGTGCAGATCAAGGATTTCAGGCCTTGGATTGTTGGTGAGGTGTAGTATAAGTTTCTTCATCATTTTAAAACATAACTCTCGTTCTAACTTATGAATTTTTACATGCGATTATGTTCGTGGCCAAAGAAGTGGGAGATCGTGTTGCATAGCTCCGTTCGTGACAATTCGTAGGTAGGGGGTGAGTGCTCTGCAGGGTGCCTCTCTAGCCTTTCCTCTGCGTGCCTATAATGGACGAGAGAAGCTTAAGTGAAAAATTGTGCCAAAACGGCAACGTATTTTGGGTCTACACTCTCGGGAGTATCCGTATGGATTTCCCGAGGCTCCGGAGTGGTACTGGGTATGGCGGATAGGCTGCGGCCGTCGGATCACCGGCTAAATGAAAAATTACGAAATTGGTTGCAGCCGCCGGATCACCGGCTAAATGAAATATTGTTGAGATTGTGGCGTAACGGGGAAAATTAAAAGACTAAAATTTTATTTATTTATTTATGTCGTTATTCATGCATTAAATTATGTTTTAAATACATGCCCATGCTTAATTTCTTATTTATGAATTTAAATGTGTCTTTAAATTATGCAAATTAAATCTTACTTTTAATTAGCAAATAAAATATTTTTATATGCATGACTAAAAGTATGATTTTATATATTAAAATTAAACCCATTTATTGTTATGTTAGGATTGATTTACTCAGTATTTTATATACTGATAAGACTGTTGCTTTCCTTTTCTTTTCAGAGTATGGCGATAATGCATAAGCATGTGCATTTGGGGGGACTCTTTTGGAACATTATTTTATCGTTTTATGAGACATGCATATCGTGTAATACCCATAAATTTTATGATATGAAATAGAATTTATTCTGATGAGCGAAGAGGTTATGTTCCGAGAACCCGTAAAGTCGGAAATGTACGGAAGTCAAAAGACGACGATTTAAAAGCCGACGAATCCAAAACCGACGGACTTAAGACTTCAAACATGAAATCAATTTAAGACGGAATAAATTTAGGATAGGAATTATAATCCGAGAACGACCCGGAAAATCGAGCCCGAAAATATAGAAGGATAGAAGTCCGAAAGAGAGGAGGAAAGGACCCGACGAATCGCACGACCCGGTACGGACCTGCGGTCCAGACCGGAGCCGTGCAGTACCGCGCCGCAGCACAGACTGCGGCAATTCGCGCAATCAAGGCGATTTGTAACAAAAAATTCGATCCCCGACTAAGGAATGTTAATCCCAGTCGGGGGAAGGGCTATTAGGTCGAATATGGATGATCTCCCACCCCATATTCAGTCATCAATTCACCCCAAAACTCTCCCAAAGCAAACACCAAAAAGTTCTTGCCTTCCGACGACTTTCCGGCGACCAAGACCGATCGGGGGAGTGTGTAGATCAAGAATTGCAGACCTTGAATCGTTGGTAAGGGTTATATTAGGTTCCTTTGTCGTTTATAATCTCAAACATCATCTCTAACTTACGGATTTTTACTTGCAAATGCGTTCGTGGCCAAAGGAGAAGGAGAACGTGTGCATAGATCCATTCGTGGTGATTTTGGACGACTCGATTGACCCTAGAACGTCCAAGGACTCACTAACTGTAAGTCTACTCCTTTCATATCAATACGGATGGTGTAGGGGCATCCGGAATACTAGTTTTGAAACGAACCGTAAAAATCGAACCTAAAAACCCCAATTCGCGCGTTTTCTGAAATCCGACCAAAACCCCTATTTCGAGAGTTCAAACTGAAAAACTCAAAACTAGAATTTTGATCCTAATACCTTAAGCTATTTTGTGTAAAACTTCAGAAATTTTCATCGAGATTTACTACCCCAAATCGTGTCAAACATAATATGTGATTTCAAGGAATTTACAAAAACTGACAGCGCATGTATTCGAACTTGATGAGCATGTTTCTACTATTTCTAGTCTGAACTTTTTTTTTTTTTGAGAGAATGGATCTTTATTCCAAAGCCAAACTTGGCAAATCCACAGCTACAAATCCTTGCCCTCACAAAGAGGTACATCACTACAAATACCAAACACCAAACACATAGCAAAACACACTTTACATATTAAGTCCTAGATGACCACAACAGTAGTACTGCAGCAGTCAGCAACAATACTTCATATACCTCCAGTAGACACGCAGACACCATGCCATATGACAAAGCATAAATTTAGACTTTTATCCCCTCATATCAGAGCCTAAGATCATAGCCACTTCACCTCAACTGCTCGAGCTTCTCACCTCCTTCCAACCTAACATTGAGCCAATTCACCAAAATCCCAACAGAACAAATGACCTGGATCCTGTGCAACCTGGGATTCGAATAGCAGCATCAAAAGCTTCATAACATAACATCCTCGGCAAGTAGCAGCCTCCGCAGCAGAACCTACCAATAATGCCAAATCCCCATCTGGACCAACCATGTCAAATGGCATTCTTTCTCAAAAAAGAACCTATCTTCAAACCCAATTTTTCACACTCAATTTGTAACAGACGTCACAATACACCCATCAAGACAACCATCCCAAAACTTACTTCATAATCACGTCTCCCCTGCTTACAGTGTTCAAATCCAATGCAACGAAACTAAGGGACTAGGAATTATTGAACCGAGGACAGGGTAGGGGTAAAGGAGAAATGGACAGGGGGGTATGGGGAGAACTGGGGAGGAAAAGCAACCTGGGTATAATCAATCCGAGAAAGCAGAAAGTTACAGATATGAGAACAAGCGAAAGAGAAAACAAGGATTGACCGCACTAACAGCAAGAAAACACACGGGACCTGACATATAACTTCTCACAACACATACAATCAAACAGATTTCAGACTTAGAAACCTCATCGCATAACTATTATTCAGACGAGAGTGAGAACTGCCATTACTCCTTGAACCATATCTTATCCCGCAAAATCCTTTTTCTTTCCAAATGTTTTTTTTCATAATCAATCCTTTTTTTTAAATATATATATATTTTTTCTTTTTTCTTTTTTCTATTTCTATATATTTTTCTTTTCAGGAAGTTCCGCAACCAAAACCAAACCCAAAGCGGAAAATACATAACCTCTATCTCGTTCTAATCCCACTCAAAGTGCCCAAGCAATCTAACCGTCCATCATCATACCAGAACACACCCTCACAATTTCCAGACTTAAACCAACACCCCTAAGGTCCCCAGCATGGTGGTTCCAAATCAGCGGAAATTTACAGTAATCATAGCACACAAACTCAATACTTAAAGAAGCCTAGCGGTTCCAGGCAGCAATGGGACAAACATTCAAGGGAGAATTTGGGTTAGTGGAATAAGGATGAAATTCTCAGAAGGTTCAACAGCTTAGGGATAGACCTAATTCCCTTAAATTTCGATGCACTGAAAAGAGACAAAGCAGGCTTGATATGAGTATAAAGCAAATTCCAGGATCTTACCGCATAGTATGTCGGTTGATTAATCTTTTCATTGCAAGAGAACATCAACGTCCTTGGACAGTCAAGCCTATCCGCCGTACCTGAACCGTGTAGCAGTAGCCTCCTTAATAAACTTCCTCTGTCTTGTATCCTCTCAGCATGCAGCAGCCGCTTCGTTGGCATTCAACAATCCACTATCGCCATTCTATCTCCATTCCTCCATGTTGCTGATTCCCATTGCAACTTGCTTAGCCATGTTGTCTGCCATATCATTCCGTTCCTTAAAATATGTTGGATTCTAACCAATCCACGGTTTAAATATCAGTTGGCTAGAGAATATTCATTGCAAGAGTTCACCAAATCTGCCCACTGGTACCATCATCAATCTTCAATGCTCTTTAACTTTGCCCCAGGACAATGTATAGGAGAGTAGGATCCAAACAGCATCAGTAGGGACATCACCTCGGAAGCGATGCAATAGCAGTCTCTTAAGGTATCCACCGCGGCCAAAAAACAACGACAGCATCACCTGAAACAAATAAACACACAAGAACATGCTTCCCGGAAGTGTATTATACTACCGGATATATAACAATACCTCACTTTTCCCCCCGACAACAACCTCAATCAAATACCACCGACCCACTACCCTGGCCCTGAATCGAAACTTCCCAAACAATGTAAAAATACCTCAGAACTTGAGGCCCAGACTGATGACCGACACTCTCAAGTTGTTTTTTTGTTTTTTTTTCATCTTTTTTTTATATATTTATTTATTTTTACATGTCAATGTATCAGTACCAAGAAAATAGCCACCCACATAATATCACCCTCTTCCATTTTCCTTCATACAGCAGGTCAAGAAGCAATCCAGGATCTAAAGCTTATAGTCGCAAAGAAGATTATTAACCGCTTATTCCACATCTATCCGGCTTCCTTCCAAGCTTCAAAACCATTTTTCAATCCTCCCTTCACCCATTGCGCCTCGCTTTGCCCACATGTCTGCTAAAGTATTGCGTTCTCGTAACACATGATCCACCCTAAATTCTCCTGCCAATTTTTGTAACACCAATATAGGACTCATTAGATTGTGTAGCCTCCAGGGAACTGAACTGGGGTCCTTCAACCATTTAACCACATTTGATGAATCACATTTCTAGTCTGAACTAATCTTTGAAATGTAAACAAAAGTTGTAGATAATCATGTCTAGTATGTGTCCACAACATTTCAGAATTTTTGGAGTCCATTTGATGAGTCGAAAAATCGGATTTTTAAGCTGTGGCGAACCTGAATCCTGGCAGCACACTGTTTGTGTATAAAACTCGATTTTTGACATGTTTCCTCACCGTATTTCGAAATTGTTAAAACACGAAAGTTGTTCGTTAGGATGTTTTTGATATGCTGTAAAAATTTCAGATTAATCGGCCTTGAATTAAATGTTTAAATTAAAAAGGCGTAAACTGTGACGACGAACGACTTTAAATTGGCGAGATTTTGAAATTTCTAAACAAACGATCGAAAGCTTGATATACGATAAAGCTATATTTTCAAAAATCCCGTTACACTAAGTTGAAACGATATCGGATACCTATGTAGGGGGTGAGTGCTCGATGGAGTGCCCCCTAGCTTTTCGCTTCGTACCAAAACGGCCGAGGGTGAATGTTATGAGAAATTGTGCCTAAACGGCCAATGAAAACTAGTCTACACTCTTGTGTGTATCCGTATGGGTTACACAAGGCTCCGGAGTGGTACTGTGTATGGTGGTTAGGCTGCGGCCCCCGGGCTACCGGCTAAATAAAAAAATTACGAAATTGGCTGCGGCCGCCGGATCGCCGGCTAAATAAAATATTGTTGAGATGGTGGTGTAACGGGGAAAATTAAAAGGCTTAGATTTTTATTTACTTACTTATGTCATTATTCATGCATTTAATTCATGTTTTTAAATTTATGTCCATGCTTAAATTATTATTTATGAATTCAAATGTGTCTTTAAAATATGCAAATTAAATTCTTATTTTTAAATTGGTAAATGAAATGTTTTATATGCATGATTAAAAGTATAATCTTAACTATTAAATTAAACCTCTTTATTGCTATGCTAGGATTGATTTACTCAGTATTTTATAATACTGATAAGACTGTTGCTTTCCTTTTCTTTTCAGAGTATGGCGAGAATGCATAAGCATGTGCATTTAGGGGAAACTCTTTTGGACATTATTTTATCGTTTTATGAGACATGCATAGCGGGCCTGTTTAACCCGAGTTTTGGCCATGTCGGCCCTATCTTTAAATTTCTGCTGCAATTTTATTACTACTGTCATGTGTGGATGATGCTACATTATTATTTTTAAGTAATTCCGGACTTATTTTTATAACTTTTTCCAATACCCATAGCCTTGCATCTCTTTAGCAAGCTCGGAGAATCCGTGTCTTGCTAGGGAAGTGTGGCGGTGGCATCCCGGCCTGGGTTACCAAAACAGGGGTATTACAAGTTGGTATCAGAGCCCGGAATATTTTTAAGCTACTATTATTATTTTTAAACCATTATTTTAAAACTGGTATCATTTTTAAACTTATTACTTTTAAAATTACTAGTATTATTTTGAGCCCAAATTTTTATTTACTTAGTGCAATATTTAAGCCCAAAGATTTCTTATTTTTGGCCCAATACCCATGTTTTGTTACCTTAGCCCAAATTATTACTTTTGGCCCAATATAGAGGCCCAACTTTTTAATTACTATAATCCATGAACTAAATTTAATTTAAAAACACATATATTAAATTATATTGGGGGGATTGCATGTGCATATTACATGTAGATTTAAATTCATGCATACCCTGATCTTCCTTGAAACATGTTCTAACTCTAACCTCCCTTGTTGACATTAGATGGCCGAACCAAACGCAAACATGATCAATCTGATGATGAAACTAATGAATGCCTACCTAGAATCACAACAACATGTCAATTACTTCAAGACTCGGGTACAGCAACTAGAGGCTAACATGGCCCATATCGGACATCTTATGGAGACAGACCATCACAATATAACCCAGCTGCAAAATCAAGTCACGCAGCTCCAAGCCCAAGTAGCCCAGCTCCAAGACAAGAGTGATGACTTGGAGGAACAAGTAGGGGACCTGGGTTGGGAGATGACTAACTTAGCCAACCAAGTTGATGGAGCGGTCCTTCAGAACCCGGGCCCTGACCCCAATGTTGCTGAACCCATTGACATATCGAGCGATGAAGAGGATCCTATTGAGGACGCGCCTACATATTCCTTCTAGATTTAGTGATCTAGCTATGCACTACTATTAGTTTTATTTCCGAACTATTATCAGCACAATTTTTCTCGTTTCTATTGCTTGTAACCCAATAAAGTTTTCCATTGAGAAATAAAATTACAAGCATTTATTTTATAAATATATTTAAACTATCCTTTACACTATATTATATTATTTTTCTCAAATACCTTATTCAGACTCAACCATACAAAGATACAAGTATTAATAAATAAACAATATATATATATAATAAAGAGACAACAATCAAACAAGGGTACCTCCAACCCTAAACCCCAAAAACAAAACAATAAGTAGTAAATAACTCCCAACGGAGTGGCGGTAGATCCGGCAAAGATCTCGGCAGTGACCGAGTGGATACCGCCGAAGAGTCCAACAGAGATAAGAAGTTTCCTTGGACTCGCAGGGTACTATAGGCGATTTGTAAAGGACTTCTCGAAAATCGCACGTCCGTTAACCCAACTGTTGAAGAAAGGGGTGAAATACGACTTGACCAGTGAGTGTGAGTCCGCGTTCTGAAGAAATTACTTACCACAGCGCCAGTATTGGCGTTACCATCAGAGGATGGTGACTTTGAGGTGTATAGCGACGCCTCGAAAGAGGGATTGGGATGCGTGCTGATGCAAGATCAAAGGGTTATAGCATACACATCGCGAAAACTAAAACCACACGAGGAGAACTACCCGACACACGAGTTAGAACTGGCCGCAGTCGTGTTCGCCTTAAAAATATGGAGACATTATCTCTATGGGCGAAAGTGTCGGATGTTCACTGACCATAAGAGCCTCAAGTATATATTCACGCAAAAAGAGTTGAATTTGAGGCAAAGAAGATGGTTGGAGCTGATCAAGGATTATGACCTGGAGATTGCTTATCACGAAGGAAAAGCCAATGTAGTAGCCGATGCCTTAAGTCGAAAGACTTAACACGTGGCGAATTCACTTGTGATACCGGCCGAGTTGTACAGAGACTTGGCAAAATTGAGTCTGGAGTTGGTGCATTCTGGCACAGTAAACGAAGTCGTCAACGCGATGGTAGTGGGACCTACCATATTCGATGAAATACGACTCGCCCAACCGGGTGATGAGAAGTTGGAAGAAATTAGGAAGAGCATTGCGGAAGGAAAGGCAATGGATTTTAAAATTCATGAGGACGGAAGCATCCGCTTCAAGGGAAGGTGGTGTATACCACGAAAATGTGTTGACCTGAAGCAAAAAGTGATGGAGGAAGGCCATAATACCCCCTACTCGGTTTATTCCGGGGGCGACAAGCTGTAAAAGGACTTAAAGAAGAACTATTGGTGGTCGAACATGAAAAGAGAAGTAGCCGAGTTTGTGGCGAGATGCCTCACCTGCCAGAGAATCAAGGCAGTACGCCAAAAACCCCTAGGGCTAATGCAACCATTGGAAATCCCGAATTGGAAATGGGATAGCATTTCAATGGATTTCGTAACGGGGTTGCCGCGGTCACCAAAAGGGATGAATACAATCTGGGTGATCGTGGATAGGTTGACGAAAACTGCCATATTTATCCCAATGAAGGACACTTGGTCAATGGACCAATTGGCAAAGGCGTATATCGACAATGTGGTATGGCGGCATGGAGTACCACATGACATCATCTCGGATAGAGACAGTAGATTTATCTCTCATTTTTTAACAAAACTACAAGAAGCCCTCGGTACGCAAATAAAGATGAGTACCGCGTTCCACCCCATGACGGATGGACAGACAAAGAGAACGATCCAAACGTTGGAGGACATGCTAAGGGAATATGTACTGGAGTTTAAAGGAAGTTCGGAAAATCATTTACCCTTAATTGAATTTTCCTACAACAATAGCTACCATGCTAGCATCGGCATGGCACCTTTGGAGGCACTGTATGGACGCAAGTGCCGAAGCCCGTTGAGCTGGGAAGAGAGCGATAGGACTGTGGTAGTTGGACCACAACTTGTTGAGGACATGGCTCAACAAATCAAGGTAATACAAGGAAAGATGAGAGCCGCTCAAGACCGGCACAAGAGTTATGCAGAAGTGAGACGGAAAGACTTGGAATTTCAAACCAGCGATAAGGTTATGCTGAAGGTATCACCGATGAAGGGTGTGATGCGCTTTGGCAAGCGAGGGAAATTGAGTCCACGGTACATAGGACCGTATGAGATCCTAGCAAGAGTGGAAAATCTAGCGTATCCGCTAGCATTGCCGCCACAATTGGCTCGTGTCCACGATGTGTTCCATGTCTCACAATTGAAGAAGTATGTGCACCATCCGACCCATGTGCTCCAACGGGAAGAAATTGAATTGGATGATGACTTGAGCTACGAGGAAATTCCGGTACGAATACTCGACGTGAAGGAGAGAGTAACAAGAAATAAGACCGTGAGGATGGTCAAGGTTCTTTGGTCTAACCACGAAGCCGAGACGGCAACATGGGAGTTGGAGGCAGACATGAGGGAGCGTTACCCGACCCAATTCCAAGACGATGCAACCACAGTTATGGGGACATAACTGTAATCCTAAGTGAGGGAGGATGTAACGGCCCGAATATTTTTTTCCGAATATTTTTGTATCCCAAATAAACAAATTCAAATTGTTTTGAACTACGTAATGACTTGATCCCTTCACGGGGTACGTAGGAAACTTGGAAATTTCAATTCTGGGTTCAGTCAAATAATAACAAAGAACAATACACAATAATACAATCACTCAATCAAACAATTTCCGAACTCGCGAGATGATAAAGCTCAACTTCGAGGACGAAGTTGATTCTTAAGGAGGGTAGACTGTAATACCCGTAAATTTTATGATATGAAATAGAATTTAATCTGATGAGCAAAGAGGTTTTGTTCCGAGAACCCGTAAAGTCGGAAATGCACGGAAGTCAAAAGACGACGATTTGGAAGCCGACGAATCCAAAACCGACGGACTTAAGATTTCAAACATGAAATCAATTTAAGACGGAATAAATTTAGGATAGGAATTATAATCCGAGAACGACCCGGAAAATCGAGCCCGAAAATGTAGAAGGATAGAAGTCCGAAAGAGCGGAGGAAAGGACCCGACGAATCGCACGACCCGGTCCGGACCGCGGTCCAGACCGGAGCCGCACGGTCCTCGCGCGGTACCGCGCCGCCACCACGCCGCAGCACAGACTACGGCAATTCGCGCGATCAAGGCGATTTGTTACCAAAAATTCGACCCCCGACTAAGGAAAGTCAATCCAAGTCGGGGGAAGGGCTATTAGTCGAATATGGGTGATCTCCCACCCTATATTCAGTCATCAACAGTCCCTCTCCACCCCAAAACTCTCCCAAAGCAAACACCACAATGTTCTTGCCTTCCGACGACCTTTCCGACGACTTTCCGGCGACCAAGACTGATCGGGGGAGTGTGTAGATCAAGGATTGCAGACCTTGAATCGTTGATAAGGGTTGTATTAGGTTCCTTTGTCGTTTGTAATCTCAAACATCATCTCAAACTTACGGATTTTTACTTGCAAACGCATTCGTGGCCAAAGGAGAAGGAGAACGTGTGTGTAGATCCGTTCGTGGTGATTTTGGACGACTCGATCGACCCTAGAACGTCCAAGGACTCACTAACTGTAAGTCGACTCCTTTCATATCAATACGGGTGGTCTTGGGGCGTCCGGAATACTAGTTTTGAAACGAACCGTAAAAATCGAACCTAAAAACCCCAATTCGCGCGTTTTCTGAAATCCGACCAAAACACCTATTTTGAGAGTTCAAATCGAAAAACTCAAAACTAGAGTTTTGATCCTAATACCTTAAGCTATGTTGTGTAAAATTTCCGAAATTTTCATCGAGATTTACTACTCCAAATTGTGTCAAACATAATCTGTGATTTCAAGGAATTTACAAAAACTGACAGCGCATGTATTCGAACTTGATGAGCATGTTTCTACTATTTCTATTCCGAACTTGTAACACCCCGGATTTGATAACCCAGGCCGGGATGCCACCACCACACCTCCCTAGCAAGACACGACTTCTTCGAGCTTGCTAAAGAGATGCAAGGCTATGGGTTTTCGAAAATACTTTAAAACAAGTCCGGAAAAATACTCAACTTAAGATAATGTTATAACATTCATGTGCGATGATTAAATTGCAGCGGAAAAATAACCATAGGCCGACATGGCCAATACAAAGTAATATCTAAAGTCTAGACTAGAATGCAACATAAATAGTATTAAAAAATCCCGAGCCCCGAAAGCATGCATATGATCATGCCATGTCTTCATACTCTGTAAAAGAAAAATGAACAACGGGTTTTATCAGTATATAAAATACTGAGTAACTCAATTCTTAACTAAACAATTAAGGGGGTTACATGTGTTTAATCAGAAAGACATAGATTTGTCATGCTTTAATGTAAATAATTAAAACTCATAGTTTAACTTGCAGCGGAAAAGCATAATTAACTATATGATACTAGAACGCAAAAATGTAAGGCATCACTAAAAAGCGAAATTTTAAAAACGTGATAAGTAATTAAAGCTTTAAATAAATAACACACACGAGTCTTTTATAACTATCCCATCAACTAAGAAGAGGACACCACACAAGGGAGATCACTAACGAGGCAATCTCAATAATCGTAGGACCACTAACGAGGTAGTCCAAATAAATACACAGCGCGCGAGATCACTAACGAGACAATGTCAGATAGTAGGGAGACCACTAACGAGGCAGTCTCAATAAAGCTCAGCACGCGAGATCACTAACGAGGCAATTTCAGATAGTAGGGAGACCACTAACGAGGCAGTCCAAATAAATCACAGCGCGCGAGATCACTAACGAGGCAATCTCAGATAGTAGGGAGACCACTAACGAGGCAGTTTCAAAATAATAATAGCATGAGGATCGGCTCAGCCTAGTGGATGGGATTTTTCGAAAGTTCATGTTTCGTCGTATACAAGAGATTCGATATCGCATTTCATAGTTCGAGTTTTCTCAAGTTCGAAAAATCAAATTTATCACAGGTTACGCCTTTTTAAATTAAAGATTCGTCTTTTAACCGAAAATTCTGAAATTTCTACAGTAGCTCAAGGACACCCTTATGAACAATTTTCATGTTTTGAGTTTCTCCAAATAAGGTTTTGAAATGAGTCAAAATTCGAGTTCTTTACAAGGAAAGATTTCTGCCCGAAAAATCGATTTCAACACAGTTTAGTCCAACGTCGATTAAAAATTCATTCTAAGTCCAATTGATCCGAAATTTTTACAGGTTGTAGAAAACATCTTAATGAACAACTTTCATCTTTTAAGTTTTTGGAAATAATAAGACTTAGGTGTTCAAAAATCATCATCAACACACTATTCACGCTCGGGTTCAAAAATCGGTTTTACACAGGTTCTGAATTCGTCCGATTTAACATATCAAATGAACTCCAAAATTCATGAAATTTTATATGTATAATCTAGACAAAATTTTCTACAACTTTTGTTTAGAAATTCAAGTTTGATTCGGTCTAGAAACGGGTGAAAAACATGCATCAAGTCGAGTCATTAAAACTGTCAGGATTTCGAATGTTTGGTTTTTACACAGAAACTTTGCGCCACAATTTGGGGTATCAAATCTTTATGTCAGTGGCTGAAATTTTGACAAAAGGTATATTAGAGTCTTATGAACAAAATCCATGTTGAAAAGTTTTTGGTTTGAATTCCCGAAGATAGAGTTTTAGTCGAGTTACTGAAATTGGTCGAAAATAGGGTTTTTGAGGGAGAGCAACTTTTGTTTTCTGTAAAAATGGGGATGGGGGCGTCCCAATCCCGGCTTTTAGCCTTTCCTAAGGCTGTGATCCGCTTGCCATCGATAGGGATCGGATTTTTGGCAAGAAAATCACCATGGAAGGAAAGTTTACACCTTCTGTACCTCTGGCGCATTGGTGACGCGCACGTATTGCTTTGGCCGCACGACCTGCGCGCGGCTCAATCGTGGACGCGTCTTCCTTCTCCCACGCGGTGGCCGCCCGTGGCCGCGCGGAGAGCGCGCGGCGCCCGGTGTGACCGGTTCGAGCGGTTCGCGTGGTTTGTCGGGTCTTTTCTTCTTTTCTCGATCGGGTCTCTATCCTCTACATTTTCGGATCGACTTTTGGGGTCATTTACGGTTCGAAATTTCCATCTTGAATTAGTCCCGTATTCGAAATCTTGAATTCATCGCGTCTGGAGTATAACACTCCGTAAAAATTTTTAATAGAAGTTTAAATTTTAATAAATAAATATTCAAAATTTCTCATAAATAAAATTTTTAGAACATGAAAGGAAAGGATATTTACTTTTAAAGTGCGAATTTATTCAAATCAATCTTAGCTGAGAATTAAATTTTAGGAGTTAAAAACTTTTAAGTATGAAACTATTAAATTAGCGTATAAGTATTAATTTATAAATTATCAAAAATTTAATTAAGTTCTCCAGTTTATGTATACGAGCTGGATTAATCATTGCTAAAGGCAAATTAAGTTAAACCAAATTATCCGACGAGGGTACCGGATAGAAATACAATTTAATGACCAAAATAGACGAGCTTATGTAATATTAGAGTCTAAATAAATATTACTAGGCATGAGTAAAGTGATGAAATGAATAATCACGGACGGAATAAAATACTTGGCTACTTTAATTATGGAACTAGAGGACAGACCAGTTTTTAATTAGCGAAACATTTAAATTAATATTTTCCGAGACCTCGACCAAATTGCCTACTGGGACTAATTACTAAGTAAGCTAAACCCATTGATTTGTGTATAAGAAATTAGATTAAATACTAATACACTTGATTTTTGTGACAAGAAAATCCACTACTAGGTAGTTTAAATCCAATAATCCACAAAACAATATTATGATAAGTAAAACTAAATATTACTTTAAGAAAGTACTATTAATTAAGTTCATGACAAATGATAATTTAAATCCTAAACTCGCGTAATGGGCAAACATTAGGAATTTTTGAGTTAATGTTATACTAAATGAAATTGGACTCAAATTATATTACAAATTAATCATTAATATTAATACTTGACCAATTGAATAAATTATCTAGCGACCCATTTAACGATTAATTGTCCGGATTAAGGAATTCGAAGTGGTGAGTCAGGTGATATATTAATAGATGAACTAATCTATTGAATAACACAATTTATGAGTTAAGCTATAAAATTAGGTCCGTGTAATTAAATTAAAACACTAAACCCATTTAATTATTAGGAATTGTCCGGCCGTTAAGTTGCGATCGTCCCGAATTGGAGGAAATAGAGTTTCGAATTATTCATAAGTATTGAAGTAAATAACATTAAAGGTAGATTGGATTATAGATTAAGTCCCTACAAATTATATTAAAATAGATGATCATTTCATTGTTGGGAATTGATGAATTGTCCAACTTTGACTAGCAATTGTCCCGACTTGGGAGATTTGGAAATTTGAATTTATTTGGCTAACGGTGCCAATTAATAAATAATTTAAATCAATTAAATCTATTATGTTAAGAGATAAGTGTTATAAAATTATTAAGTCCATAAGAGATAAGTGTTATAAAATTATTAAGTCCATAAAATAAGTTAATTAGTCAATTGAGTCCATAATTAAAGTGGATTAAGTCATGAAAGTTGGGCTAGTCAATTAAATCCAATGGGCCAATAATTTGAGCAATGGGCAATTAAATTAAATTAGACCCAAGCCCAACCCTAACACAAACCCTAGCCCAATACCCCAAACAAAACCCTAACCCTAACCTAAAGTCCTCCTGCCGCCGCCCCTTTTTCCGGCGCCGCGCTCGCCGCCGGCGAGCCTCCGGCCGCCGCCGGTCGGCCACCCCGCACAAGTCCACCACCAAATCTTCCTCCCCGTTCCATTTCCGGCCACCGCTTCACCACCACATCCTCCCTTCGGCCACAATCCGGCCACCACCGCGACAACACCACCGGCATCCCCTGTCCACGCCGCCGCCGTCACCGCCAAGGATTCCACGCCGCTACCACAGCTCCATTTCGCCACCACCATGGCTTCTCCACACAACCCGGCCACCATTTCCGACCGCCTATCGCCGCCGCCTCCACCACCAACACCCGCGGCCGGAAATCCTCCCACCACCACCATTTCCATTCCCAAATCGACAAAATCAGGTCCAACCAAGCAAGAAAGTAAGACGAGAGAGAGAGAGAGAGAAGAAAGAGAAAGAAAGAAGGAACAGGCCGGAGAGCCCGCAGCCATCGCCGGCGGAGCCGCTGCCGCCACCCATCCCTTTTTCCGCCACCGTCCCTCCGCCGCTGGCTCCACCGCCGTTCCACCTCAAGTTTTCTTCCCAACCACCAAAAATTCAGAAAACTCAACATAGAACAACAAGAAAAGAAGGGGAGAAGAAGGAAGAGGGAGAGGGAGAAGAAGGGCCGACGAGGCCGCTGCCGCCGGCCGCCGCCCGTCGCCGCCTGCCCCGTCGCCGCCAGAGCCCTTGCCTCCGCCTCGCCGCCGCTCCCCTCCTCACCGGACGAGTTGCTGGTGGAGTAGATGGAGAAGAAGGAAAAGATAGGAAAAGAAAAAAATAAAAAATAAAGGAGAAGAGGAGAGGCAGAAATCTTGTAGACAAAAGGGTGAGTGACTTTTAGATTGAGGGATTGATGGAGGTGGGTGGCGTGCAACAGGGGAGGCGAGACAGAAGGTGTGTGAGTGTAATGAGTGGACATTAATGGATACCCGTGGAATTAAAAGGGGTAGCAAGAGGAAGGGGCTTTTATCCGGATAGTAGGATGCAGTAGATTTTTCTATATTAACCACCCAACCAACCCTCACTCGCCCCATGCACCACTCTCCTCCCTCTGCATTTTGTTCTTCCTCTGTTATTTTCTCTTTCAGTTCCTTGCCTTCTTTCTTTTCTTGTTCTACTCTTGAGTTACTGCTCATCCGTTCTCTTTCTGTTTCACTCTTTCCGATTGGCTAAGGAGACTTTAGGAGCTCAGTTGGAATTATTATGACTAACCTGTAGGAGCTGTGAGTGTCCGGGTAAGATTTATTTAAGTTGGATATTTTAGTTATTATTTTAGCATCATTTTAGTTATTATTGTTATTTTAGTTAAAGAAGCCATTATAGCGTATATATTAATATTAGAGTATTTTTCTTAGTAGCGTAGCTGTAAAGGATTATCTGCTCGTAGCCTGTGCGTGTGTCATCCCCATTCCATCTTCGGTGACTGTAAGTAGATTTTTACTCTTTGTGGAGTAAGCCCAAATTTATTTTAGCTTAAGCATAAATTACAAACCGCTTTATTATATTTTAAATTTATGCTTATTGCTCCCTACTGCTTTTGGATTATTGGTATGCCATTTTACTGTGCTTTATACTGTTCGCAACTATTCTCAAATCCTACGGATTTTTGAGCTCATTGTTACGGGGGCTGGGTCTGGGTATGGGCTGGCTGCCCAACTCCTACGTTGTTGCGCACTTAATCGCCACACGGGGACTCTTGGGGCTATCCAGGCGGTTCCATATCTGATTCCAGTGGTGGGTTTCGAGGAAATTTCTTACCTCCCCCACACCCTTGCGTGTATGTGCAGTTTGAGCCCGTTGGGATCCTGCACATCACAGTGGCTGGGATTTTACATCTCGGTAACGCATATTGCTGTATTAACTATTCCCGGGTTAGATTAATATTGACTTTATGTACAAATTATTCTCGTTTTTAGCATACCATTACCATAACTGTTGCTTTTAAATTATTTCTGCTACCCTATCTCCTCCGGGAGTAAACTTCTACTTACTCAGCGATTGTTTTCGCTGACTCTACACTTGTCACCATTTCCTTTCAGGTTTCAGAACGTTAGAGCATATTTTGCACGGGCACGGTACGGGGTAACATTTATAAGTATGAATACTTTTAAAATCCCTTTGGGGATAGAACTTATTTCTTGGCATAGATAAATTTTTATAAGGCAAAGACAATTTTTATAAAGCCTTGGAAATTTTGTATCGAGCATAAATAAATATTTGGGTTTTATCCCGTTTATGCAAACATAGTGCCCTACTGTTTTTGAATAATGCATTTTGCGTTAACAGTATTATTTTTGAAATGAGAGTTTGACAAACCCTTTATATAATATTTTTGACATGCGAGGTACAACCTCTTTTAAAATAAACTTCCATGGATTTATTCCATTTCTATAGTTGAGCTCATTTGAGGAATGCGTTCCTCTGTTTTGGTTGTACAGTCCAACCATTTTTGTTAAGCTTATTCTCACACTTTTACAGCATTATAAGCTTTTGTGCAGAGTATATGCTAACTTGCCCGGGAAGTGGTTAGCATATGCATTAAACTCTGATGTTCTGCACCCATTATTTTTAGCCTTAGCGTATTTCGGGCGGTCCGGGATACGTGGCGGTAGCACCCCACCCATTGTTTTGTGCACTTTTTTTCCGCTGCATCTTCAGAGAAAATGGGGGTGTTACAGTTTGGTATCAGAGCATTTTGCTCTTGGAATTTGTGCATTTAAATTATTTAAAATTTATGCACCAAAAATTATTTTGAAAGCTCTATGGCTATGCAAGTAGTGTATTCAAAATTATTAAATTTTTACACTAAAAGCATTGGAAGTATTTTTGCGATGGAAAAATGTGCATTTAAATTACTTAAATTTTTGCACATTAGGGATTATTTTTAAAGCATGATTGCTATGCTAGTAGTGCATTTAAAAATTTTAAAATTTGTGCACGAAGAAATTATTTTTGAAGCATTTTTCCCAAGGAAGTAGTGCATTTAAATTATTGCAATTTTTGCACGAAAATAATTTTTGAAAAGACTATGCAAGTGTTTTAAAAGTTATAAAGTTATATTTGGGGATGGGAACACACACACATTATGCATATAGGCACGAGCAGAATTTTGGTTGTTATAAGTTATTCTGACAAGGGTTTTTCCCAGATGTCGGACCCGGCACTTTTGGCCTTTAGTGACACCGTGGCCCACTTGACTAGGGACGTGGCCAGGCTCGAGCACGAAGTCTGCGGCCTTGAGGCCAAGAAAGCCCAATTGAGGGCAAGGCTGAAAGAGGTGGAAGCTCAGGTGGAGACCGAGTTGCGCCTGAAGGTGCTGATGCAGGACTACCTCGAGGCTGTCGCTCAGCGACAGGATGGCGAGATTGCGAGACAGCGACAGCGGATCGCTGCGCTGGAGACACACACCACCTCGCTCTTCAAGGAGCTTCACCATCTTAGGACTGAGTGGGGACCCGATGGGTGGATGCGCACGGACATACTAGACCGTATCCATAAGTACACTACTATGGAGAACGCGCCCGCGTCCACCAGTGCAGCGGCAGTTGGGGAACCCGCGCAAGAGGGGTCAGACCACGAGGGTTCCGACGAGTAGGATGAGGGACTCGATGAGCCGTCTTCCACCTATCTCTAGCTACCTTCACGTATCACATTTCCTTAGTGTCTAGTTCCCAGAACCTAGTCACTTTATTTAGGACCTATTATGTAGACGATGCCTACAGGAGATGACGGTAATTGCACTTAGTTTTACTTTTATCATCGGTAAGATCTCGGGGACGTTTACCCCAACAGTAGATCTACCAAATCACGGCGTTGTATCGAACCGGCCTTGAGCCATTTTCAGTTTCGGATATATGACTGAACTTCTACTATTATGCTTTGCCTTCGGGGTAATTATGGACTAAATTAAGGTTATGCCTTAGGATTGTGAGAACACGATTTATATGATAGCTACGATAATCACACGGATAACCAAGAATAAGATTTTCCTAAATTTTATATGGTCTTGAAGATAAGACGCGAGTGTCATGTAAGGGCACCAAAGAAATTTTTAAACTCACCACGAGTTCTATAAAATATTTACGAATTTTCCCTAAATTCATATGCCAAATTGGCAAGGGAAATTGAATATTTATCAAGAATATTCTTGAGGGAGCAATTGCCTCAATGACCACTTAAAGGATTAACTTAAGTCATTAAATTCTATTCCTTCAGGTTTAAGGACTTGGATCCCAATCCTTGATTAAAATAATATGCTAAGTAAGGCTCGATGGAATCGTTAGAAATTATTTTCCCAAATATGCTATGTAAAAGGATTCTCCTTCACGAATAATAATAATAATAATAATAATAATAATAATAATAATAATAATAATAATAATAATAATAATAATAATAATAATAATAATAGTATTGACGACAACAAAAAAAAATAAAAAAAAATAATAAAAAATAAAAACAAATAAATAAAATAAAATAAAATAAAATAAAATAAAAATATACAAGGAAATATAATACGATGGATTAAATATTATGGATCGCCAAGGACAAAGTTTATAATCGAGGACGAAAGATTGCATACCCAATAAAATATAAGATTCATAATTACCAAAATATGGTGGATAAATCTTAGTGGAAAATGTAAGTTATCAAGGTGATAACCCACCAAGCAAGGAAATTCTTCGTTAAAATTATTGTCATTCGAAAATAATGAATATCAATTAAAGATGACTTATTAAAAGTGAGGACTAGCAAGAAGACATGGTAAGAAGGATATTTATTATAAAATTTTATAGGCCAAGCATTTGAACCTATACCACTTTCGTGTAACCCTTGGTCGGGTATGCATAGAGGATAACTAACTAGCATTTGGAAATTTCAAAGTGATGGGAACTTTGTAATAATTAAAAGATTCTCATGGGTACGACTAAAGACGATTAGTAGTTAACTTCATACATAATTATGTCCGGATTAAGGATGAACAGAGTTGGATTCTTCCAAATGATTTAAATTTTATCTATCTTAGGTTGGGCCCGTGAAACTCACCACACTACTTTTGAAATTAGAGAACACTCCAAGTATAATAAATAAATAATGAACCAAAAACAAAACAAGAGTGACCACATGGTTCATAGGTAATAAATAAATTTGGGCGACGCATTACAAACTAGAAGAGTGGGATTTGTTAAGGATTGATAAGGTACTCAAAGGAAACCCGTCAGTTTAACCGAGTTATCATAAGTCTTAATAAAATAGTGTAACCAATGAATTTTTGTCCAAGACTTACCCCGAATACCTTTTGGAGAAGTATGAGATACGAGAAATTAAGAAGCGGGTAAATGAGATGTCTATTTTCATCCTCCTATGAAAAGAATAAAATCACGTAGTCGCTAGCATATCCCGGTAGAGAAAGCGTCGAAAGAAAAATGGACCAACCTATGTTTAACCAACACATAAAATCATCTAGAAATATCGACAAGAACACCTAATTCAAATGGACATACCCTTGGATGAGTAATTTAAAAAGAGAAATGGGTAATCTCTAGGTAATATAGGAGCATGATAATAATTGGAAAATTCTCGTAGGTAACCGACTAAAGGACATGCGTAATATGAACAACAAGTTGAGTAGGATATCCTAGGGATTAAAGAAAATTCATTAGATCAAGCTCGAAGAATTCACCGTAGTATTTTTGGATTTGAGAACACCTCAGGCATAATAAATAATTGTTGAACCAAATATAAAACAAGATTGACAAAGTGTTTCGTCACGAATAAATAGATTTTTCCTAAGAGTGACATCGTACCAACAAGAAAAGTGGGATTTATTAAGGATTGAGAGCACGCCCGAAAGATTAGCTGTCATTTGAATCCCTTTTGGGTGAAATAAAAGTGAGTAATCAAGGAATAATTAAATGACATAGTAAAGCACAGTGCGGTTAGTACATTCCGCTAAGGGAGGCGACACAAGAATAACAATGGACCGACGGGCATCAATGACTGAGGACCATAGGAAAAATTATTTAGGTTCATGGCGAATTAAAGTTGGATAATAATGAAAAGATGGTACCAGTAACGTGAAGGATTTAACATAAAAGGTTGAAAGAGGATATCAAGGATAGACACCTGAAGCGGTTTGAAGAGAATTAAAAATGATAGGACCTTGGAATATTTTTCTATAGGGACATAAATTTAGGAAATATCCCCTAGTTATAACTGTACCTTAGTTCTGCCTAGAGGCTTCGAGGGCGAAGCCTTACTTTAAGGAGGGTAGACTATAACACTCCGTAAAAATTTTAATAGAAGTTTAAATTTTAATAAATAAATATTCAAAATTTCTCATAAATAAAATTTTTAGAACATGAAAGGAAAGGATATTTACTTTTAAAGTGCGAATTTATTCAAATCAATCTTAGCTGAGAATTAAATTTTAGGAGTTAAAAACTTTTAAGTATGAAACTATTAAATTAGCGTATAAGTATTAATTTATAAATTATCAAAAATTTAATTAAGTTCTCCAGTTTATGTATACGAGCTGGATTAAACATTGCTAAAGGCAAATTAAGTTAAACCAAATTATCCGACGAGGGTACCGGATAGAAATACAAT
Organism: Hygrophila difformis; assembly: GCA_030278955.1. NCBI lineage: Eukaryota > Viridiplantae > Streptophyta > Magnoliopsida > Lamiales > Acanthaceae > Hygrophila > Hygrophila difformis. The sequence goes on along the minus strand of JAOANR010000002.1, from coordinate 14,741,735 downwards.
TTAATGACCAAAATAGACGAGCTTATGTAATATTAGAGTCTAAATAAATATTACTAGGCATGAGTAAAGTGATGAAATGAATAATCACGGACGGAATAAAATACTTGGCTACTTTAATTATGGAACTAGAGGACAGACCAGTTTTTAATTAGCAAAACATTTAAATTAATATTTTCCGAGACCTCGACCAAATTGCCTACTGGGACTAATTACTAAGTAAGCTAAACCCATTGATTTGTGTATAAGAAATTAGATTAAATACTAATACACTTGATTTTTGTGACAAGAAAATCCATTACTAGGTAGTTTAAATCCAATAATCCACAAAACAATATTATGATAAGTAAAACTAAATATTACTTTAAGAAAGTACTACTCCCTCTGTCCCACTTAACTTGTCTTGTTTAACTTCTGCACACAATCCAATGCACTTTTTCAATCGTTAATATCTCAAAATATGTACAGTGAAAAATTATGTAAAATATATACTATAAAACTACATGATCATACGATTCTAACAAGACCCAACTCGACTATTTTTTCCCAACGATATACTTACAATAACATTGAGTCAAAGTTGAACAATGAACAGTGCCAAAAAGTCAAACAGGACAAGTTATCTGGGACGGAGGGAGTATTAATTAAGTTCATGACAAATGATAATTTAAATCCTAAACTCACGTAATGGGCAAACGTTAGGAATTTTTGAGTTAATGTTATACTAAATGAAATTGGACTCAATTATATTACAAATTAATCATTAATATTAATACTTGACCAATTGAATAAATTATCTAGCGACCCATTTAACGATTAATTGTCCGGATTAAGGAATTCGAAGTGGTGAGTCAGGTGATATATTAATAGATTAGTGAATTCGAAGTGGTGAGTCAGGTGATATATTAATAGATGAACTAATCTATTGAATAACACAATTTATGAGTTAAGCTATAAAATTAGGTCCGTGTAATTAAATTAAAACACTAAACCCATTTAATTATTAGGAATTGTCCGGCCGTTAAGTTGCGATCGTCCCGAATTGAAGGAAATAGAGTTTCGAATTATTCATAAGTATTGAAGTAAATAACATTAAAGGTAGATTGGATTATAGATTAAGTCCCTACAAATTATATTAAAATAGATGATCATTTCATTGTTGGGAATTGATGAATTGTCCAACTTTGACTAGCAATTGTCCCGACTTGGGAGATTTGGAAATTTGAATTTATTTGGCTAACGGTGCCAATTAATAAATAATTTAAATCAATTAAATCTATTATGTTAAGAGATAAGTGTTATAAAATTATTAAGTCCATAAGAGATAAGTGTTATAAAATTATTAAGTCCATAAAATAAGTTAATTAGTCAATTGAGTCCATAATTAAAGTGGATTAAGTCATGAAAGTTGGGCTAGTCAATTAAATCCAATGGACCAATAATTTGAGCAATGGGCAATTAAATTAAATTAGGCCCAAGCCCAACCCTAACACAAACCCTAGCCCAATACCCCAAACAAAACCCCAACCCTAACCTAAAGTCCTCCTGCCGCCGCCGCCCCTTTTTCCGGCGCCGCGCTCGCCGCCGGCGAGCCTCCGGCCGCCGCCGGTCGGCCACCCCGCACAAGTCCACCACCAAATCTTCCTCCCCGTTCCATTTCCGGCCATCGCTTCACCACCACATCCTCCCTTCGGCCACAATCCGGCCACCACCGCGACAACACCACCGGCATCCCCTGTCCACGCCGCCACCGTCGCCGCCAAGGATTCCACGCCGCTACCACAGCTCCATTTCGCCACCACCATGGCTTCTCCACACGACCCGGCCACCATTTCCGACCGCCTATCGCCGCCGCCTCCACCACCAACACCCGCGGCCGGAAATCCTCCCACCACCACCATTTCCATTCCCAAATCGACAAAATCAGGTCCAACCAAGCAAGAAAGTAAGACGAGAGAGAGAGAGAGAGAGAGAGAGAGAGAGAAGAAAGAGAAAAAAAGAAGGAACAGGCCGGAGAGGCCGCAGCCATCGCCGGCGGAGCCGCTGCCGCCACCCATCCCTTTTTCCGCCACCGTCCCTCCGCCGCTGGCTCCACCGCCGTTCCACCTCAAGTTTTCTTCCCAACCACCAAAAATTCAGAAAACTCAACATAGAACAACAAGAAAAGAAGGGGAGAAGAAGGAAGAGGGAGAGGGAGAAGAAGGGCCGACGAGGCCGCTGCCGCCTGCCCCGTCGCCGCCAGAGCCCTTGCCTCCGCCTCGCCGCCGCTCCCCTCCTCACCGGACGAGTTGCTGGTGGAGTAGATGGAGAAGAAGGAAAAGATAGGAAAAGAAAAAAATAAAAAATAAAGGAGAAGAGGAGAGGCAGAAATCTTGTAGACAAAAGGGTGAGTGACTTTTAGATTGAGGGATTGATGGAGGTGGGTGGCGTGCAACAGGGGAGGCGAGGCAGAAGGTGTGTGAGTGTAATGAGTGGACATTAATGGATACCCGTGGAATTAAAAGGGGTAGCAAGAGGAAGGGGCTTTTATCCGGATAGTAGGGTGCAGTAGATTTTTCTATATTAACCACCCAACCAACCCTCACTCGCCCCATGCACCACTCTCCTCCCTCTGCATTTTGTTCTTCCTCTGTTATTTTCTCTTTCAGTTCCTTGCCTTCTTTCTTTTCTTGTTCTATTCTTGAGTTACTGCTCCTCCGTTCTCTTTCTGTTTCACTCTTTCCGATTGGCTAAGGAGACTTTAGGAGCTCAGTTGGAATTATTATGACTAACCTGTAGGAGCTGTGAGTGTCCGTGTAAGATTTATATAAGTTGGATATTTTAGTTATTATTTTAGCATCATTTTAGTTATTATTATTATTTTAGTTAAAGAAGCCATTATAGCGTATAAATTAATATTAGAGTATTTTTCTTAGTAGCGTAGCTGTAAAGGATTATCTGCTCGTAGCCTGTGCGTGTGTCATCCCCATTCCATCTTCGGTGACTGTAAGTAGATTTTTACTCTTTGTGGAGTAAGCCCAAATTTATTTTAGCTTAAGCATAAATTACAAACCGCTTTATTATATTTTAAATTTATGCTTATTGCTCCCTACTGCTTTTGGATTATTGGTATGCCATTTTACTGTGCTTTATACTGTTCGCAACTATTCTCAAATCCTACGGATTTTTGAGCTCATTGTTACGGGGGCTGGGTCTGGGTATGGGCTGGCTGCCCGACTCCTACGTTATTGTGCACTTAATCGCCACACGGGGACTCTTGGGGCTATCCAGGCGGTTCCATATCTGATTCCAGTGGTGGGTTTCGAGGAAATTTCTTACCTCCCCCACACCCTTGCGTGTATGTGCAGTTTGAGCCCGTTGGGATCCTGCACATCACAGTGGCTGGGATTTTACATCTCGGTAATGCATATTGCTGTATTAACTATTCCCGGGTTAGATTAATATTGACTTTATGTACAAATTATTCTCGTTTTTAGCATACCATTACCATAACTGTTGCTTTTAAATTATTTCTGCTACCCTATCTCCTCCGGGAGTAAACTTCTACTTACTCAGCGATTGTTTTCGCTGACTCTACACTTGTCACCATTTCCTTTCAGGTTTCAGATCTGCAAGGTTCGTTAGAGCATATTTTGCACGGGCACGGTACGGGGTAACATTTATAAGTATGAATACTTTTAAAATCCCCTTTGGGGATAGAACTTATTTCTTGGCATAGAAAAATTTTTATAAGGCAAAGACAATTTTTATAAAGCCTTGGAAATTTTGTATCGAGCATAAATAAATATTTGGGTTTTATCCCGTTTATGCAAACATAGTGCCCTACTGTTTTTGAATAATTCATTTTGCGTTAACAGTATTATTTTTGAAATGAGAGTTTGACAACCCCTTTATATAATATTTTTGACATGCGAGGTACAACCTCTTTTAAAATAAACTTCCATGGATTTATTCCATTTCTATCGTTGAGCTCATTTGAGGAATGCGTTCCTCTGTTTCGGTTGTACAGTCCAACCATTTTTGTTAAGCTTATTCTCACACTTTTACAGTATTATAAGCTTTTGTGCAGAGTATATGCTAACTTGCCCGAGAAGTGGTTAGCATATGCATTAAACTCTGATGTTCTGCACCCATTATTTTTAGCCTTAGCGTATTTCGGGCGGTCCGGGATACGTGGCGGTAGCACCCCACCCATTGTTTTGTGCACTTTTCTTCCGCTGCATCTTCAGAGAAAATGGGGGTGTTACATGGAGTCGTTGGCTTTGAATTCGTCGTCATTCGATTCCCGTGCAATGATTTATTTCTTTAAATCATTTTCGACTTCACGGTTCTTGGAATTAAAATTCTTTTCCCTCTCGTATTTAATTCCATTCATTTTTTTCTATAAAAATCTCGGGTATTACAGTCTACCCCCTTAGAAATCAACTTCGTCCCCGAAGTTGCGCCTCACTTCCTTTTGGGCTCAATTTAATGTTGGGGTATTTCCATCTACCTCCCTTAAGGATAAACGTCTTCCACAAGAAATTGATTCCATTCCTTTGAACGTGAATTAAATATCTCGGGTGTTACATCCTCTCCCCCTTAGGAATCAACTCCATCCTCGAAGTTGGGCGTTAGCTCCTTGCAAGCTCGGAAGTTGTTTGGTTGCGTGATTTTATTATTGTGTGTTGTTATTTGTTATTATTTGACTGAACCCAGAATTTAAATTTCTAAGTTGCCTACGTACCCTGTGAAGGGATCAAGTCATCACGTAGTTTAAAACAATTTGAATTTGTTTATTTTTATTTTGAATGGGATACATGTTGCCTACGATCATTTCTCATTGGGTTGGTAAGTCGGCTTGAGCGTCATCATTCAGTTGTCCTACAGCTCCTCTCTGATTTCCTTGTTGAGGGTTCACCAAATCTAGTCTCTTCTCGATTGTCTCCTCTTGAGCCCAGCAGTCTTTAATTAGCTATGTGACCAGTCTTGCCACATCTAAAACAAGCTCCAGGATTTGGGCATCCACGTACCAAATGCAGTCGATTGCACCACGGGCATTTTGGTATGAATGCACCACGGTTATCATTCCCTCTAGACCCATCGAATCTAGCTTCGTCATTGCCCCTCCTAAAGTTATTATTGTTGTTCTTATTACGATTCTTCTTCTCCAATCCTTGCGAGTTTTTGCTCGATTCACCATTGTCATTTCGCTTTAATTGGATACGAGCGACTGCTTCCATAGTTCTTAGGCGTTTGTCCAAATTATTGGGAATAGGAGGCGCTTGCCCTCCTACGTTATGAGCAATCTCGGTATTGTTGGGTGCGTTGGGGAGGTCAGCGTCGGTGTTGTTTGGGATTTCCTTCCTCGATTTTCCCTTAGGTGCCATTTTTGTGTTCTCAACGCACGTGAAGATGAGTTTCTAATCTAAGGCAAGTTAGCATTCAAGAAAATTTATAAGGTAGGATTGGCAAGAGGTAATAGATAGGAGAATGCTAAACTTAGGTGATCAAGTTCTAGGACTAAGGCAAAATTAGTTTTAAGCAAATGCTTCTAAGTTAAGGTCATGACCAATTTTAAGGTAGGAGTTTTGACACTGTTAATTGAAAAAAAAAAATTAGCGCGATATTCATGTATGTGTATGTATGCGAATGCATGTATGCTTTATACAATGCTACCCTAACCCCGAAAAATATTTTCGTGACTTTAAAACTTGTTGGAAAAATTTCTATGCATATTTAAATATTTTCCATGGGTTTAAAATAAATCTTGTTCCATGGAAATAAAACTTAGAATTTAAATAATAATAATGGTACTTAAAAATTTAAAAATAATATGAATATTTGTTTAGAAATCCTTGGGCCTCTATTTTGGCCAAAATAATAATAATAATAATTTAAAAATATTTACGGGCTTTGATACCACTTTGTAACACCCCGGATTTGATAACCCAGGCCGAGATGCCACCGTCACGCCTCCCTAGTAAGATACGACTTCTTCGAGCTTTGCTAAAGAGATGCAAGGCTATGGGTTTTCAAAAATAATTTAAAACAAGTCCGGAAAAATACTCAACTTTAGATAATGTTATAACATTCATGTGCGATGATTAAATTGCAGCGGAAAAATAACCATAGGCCGACATGGCCAATACACAGTAATATCTAAAGTCTAGACTAGAATGCAACATATATAGTATTCAAAAAACCCGAGCCCCGAATGCATGCATATGATCATGCCATGTCTTCATACTCTGTAAAAGAAAAATGAACAACGGGTTTTATCAGTATATAAAATACGGAGTAAATCAATTCTTAACTAAACAATTAAGGGGGTTACATGTGTTTAATCAGAAAGACATAGATTTGTCATGCTTTAATGTAAATAATTAAAATTCATAGTTTAACTTGCAGCGGAAAAGCATAATTAACTATACGATACTAGAATGCAAAAATGTAAGGCATCACTAAAAAGCGAAATTTTAAAAACGTGATAAGTAATTAAAGCTTTAAATAAATAATGCACACGAGTCTTTTATAACTATCCCGTCAACTAAGAAGAGGACACCACACAAGGGAGATCACTAACGAGGCAATCTCAATAATCGTAGGACCACTAACGAGGCAGTCCAAATAAATACACAGCGCGCGAGATCACTAACGAGGCAATCTCAGATAGTAGGGAGACCACTAACGAGGCAGTCTCAATAAAGCACGGCGCGCGAGATCACTAACGAGGCAATCTCAGATAGTAGGGAGACCACTAACGAGGCAATCCAAATAAAGCACAGCGCGCAAGATCACTAACGAGGCAATCTCAGATAGTAGGGAGACCACTAACGAGGCAGTCTCAAAATAATAATAGCATGAGGATCGACTCAGCCTAGTGAATGAGATTTTTCGAAAGTTCATGTTTCGTCATATACAAGAGATTCGATATCGCATTTCATAGTTCGAGTTTTCTCGAGTTCAAAAAATCCAATTTATCACAGGTTACGCCTTTCTAAATTAAAGATTCGTCTTTTAACCGAAAATTCTGAAATTTATACAGTTACTCAAGGACACCCTTTTTGAAAAACTTTCATGTTTTGAGTTTCTCCAAATAAGGTTTTGAAATGAGTCAAAATTTGAGTTCTTTACAAGGAAAGATTTCTGCCCGAAAAATCGATTTCGACACAGTTTAGTCCAACGTCGATTAAAAATTCATTCTAAGTCCAATTGATCCGAAATTTTTACAGGTTGTAGAAAACATCTTAATAAACAACTTTCATCTTTTAAGTTTTTGGAAATAATAAGATTTAGATGTTCAAAAATCATCATCAACACACTATTCATGCTCGGGGTTCAAAAATCGATTTTACACAGGTTCTGAATTTTCCAGATTTAACATATCAAATGAACTCCAAAATTCATGAAATTTTATATGTCTAATCTAGACAAAATTTTCTACAACTTTTGTTTAGAAATGAAAGTTTGATTCGGACTAGAAATGGGGTGAAAAACATGCATCAAGTCGAGTCATTCAAACTGTCAGGATTTCGAATGTTCGGTTTTTACACGGAAAGTTTGCGCCACAATTTGGGGTATCAAATCTTTATGTCAATGGCTGAAATTTTGACACAAGTTAGATTAGAGTATTACGAACAAAATCCATGTTGAAAAGTTTTTGGTTTGAATTCCCGAAGATAGAGTTTTTGTCGAGTTATTGAAATTGGTCGAAAATAGGGTTTTTGAAAACCGATTTTAGTTACGTGTCTAGATCTTTTGTTTTAAACGACAAGGAACCACAAATATTGTAGAGTAAGGTCTTAACTTACTTAGTTAGAGATTAGGATTGTTGTCGGGGCTTTTCGGACGTCCTAGGGTCGCGACGAACGGCCAAGTTCTCCGATCGCTTTTTGTTCGTCCCCCGACGTGAAATCGTAGCAAAGGAACGAATGTTAGATTTCAAGTTTTTGATACTTATGGAAAAAATTAACACTATAATACAACTTACCAAGGTTCTAGAAGGCAGAGGCTTCGTCCCGGTCGTCCCGTCTTCGCCGGAATCCTTGCCAGAAAGTGGACCCGAAGGGGTTTTGGCTTGGAGAGGAAGATTGAGGGAGAGCAACTTTTGTTTTCTGTAAAAATGGGGATGGGGGCGTTCCAATCCCGACTTTTAGCCTTTCCTAAGGCTGTGATCCGCTTGCCATCGATAGGGATCGGATTTTTGGCAAGAAAATCACCATGGAAGGAAAGTTTACACCTTCTGCACCTCTGGCGCGGTGGTGACGCGCACGTATTGCTTTGGCCGCGCGACGTGCGCGCGGCTCAATCTTGGACGCGTCGTCCTTCTCCCACACGGTGTCCGCGCATGGCCGCGCGGAGAGCGCGCGGTGCCCGATCTGACCGGTTCGAGCGGTTCGCGTGGTTTGTTGGGTCTTTTCTTCTTTTCGGGTCTCTATCCTCTACGTTTTCGGTTCGACTTTTCGGGTCATTTACGGTTCAAAATTTCCATCTTGAATTAGTCCCGTATTCGAAATCTTGAATTCATCGCGTCTGGAGTCGTTGGCTTCAAATTCGTCGTCATTCGATTCCCGTGCAATGATTTATTTCTTTAAATCATTTTCGACTTCACGGTTCTTGGAATTAAAATTCTTTTCCCTCTCGTATTTAATTCCATTCCTTTTTTTTTATAAAAATCTCGGGTATTACAGAACTAATCTTTGCAATGTAAACAAAAGTTGTAGATAACCATGTCTAGTATGTGTCCACAAAATTTCAGAATTTTTGGAGTCCATTTGATGAGTCGAAAAATCGGATTTTTAAGCTGTGGCGAACCTGAATCCTGGCAGCACACTGTTTGTATAGAAAACTCGATTTTTGACATGTTTCCTCACCGTATTTTGAAATTGTTAAAACACTAAAGTTGTTCGTTAGAATTTTTTTGATATGCTGTAAAGCTTTCAGATTAATCGGCCTTGAATTGAATGTTTAAATTAAAAAGGCGTAAACTGTGACGACGAACGACTTTAAATTGGCGAGATTTGAAATTTCTAAACAAACGATCGAAACCTTGATATATGATAAAGCTATATTTTCAAAAATCCCGTTACACTAAGTTGAAACGATATCGGATACCTATGTAGGGGGTGAGTGCTCGATGGAGTGCCCCCTAGCTTTTCGCTTCGTGCCAAAACGGCCGAGGGTGAATGTGTAATACCCGTGAAATCAGTCACCCATAAATAAATAAATAAACACATAAATAAATAAATAAATAAATAAATAAAAATAAAAAGAGAAATGGAATCTAATTCCAAAGATTAAAAAGGAATTTAAATTCCACGAACCCGTGAAGTCGAAAATTGTAATACCCTATATTATTCAAAATATATTTTAAATTAATCTATTAAAATCATTTTATTACTTGTATAATTATTTATATGCATAGTAATTTATTAACACACATATATATACATATAATTATAATATCATCTTATATAATAATAATAATAATAATAATAATAATACTAATATAATTAAAATAATAATAATAGTAGTAGTAATAATAATAATAACCACAATAAAATAATATGTATATGGTAATCAAAACAAGATTTAGTCTATCTTTAGATATTGGCAAGATTTAGCCTATCTTTAGTATATTGTTATAACCTTCAATGATAGCAAAATATTTGGAAATCAAATCTTGGATCCTAAGTCTCTAAATAACCGCTCTTTACTTCTTTTTAAATTTAATCTTTTTCATCTTCCTAATTTGCTATTCATATCAATTCTACATACACAAAAAAAAAAGAATTCTACGTACAAAAGAAAAAAAAGAAAGCGAAGAAGAAAAAAAAATACATCTTCCTCCACCTTCAAAATTCAAAGAAAACCCTAGATCTAGATCTTTGGAGGCAAGAAGTTGAGAAGGAGGACGTTTTCCAGGCGAGTTCAAGAGTTCCCGGGCATAGGAGGACTGTGGAAAGGAGAACGAAGGATCTCGGGAGACAAACGGTGAACGCAGAGGCCGTTGTCATCGAAATTGACGAGCCGGAACGTCCATAGATCGGTAAGTTAACGCTTACATGGTTTTGGGAGTAATTAAAACACGTAAAACTAAAAGCTTAATCAAATCTTTCGTAAATCTGTCAACATATGTTTTCTACCGGCGCAACAGTTTTGTCGAATTTTTCAGAACCTTAAAACGTCTTCGAACGGAAAAACTTAAAACATGAAAAACGTTCCTAAGGTTTAGATCTATTTATTGTAAAATTTTCAGAATTTTTAGAGACGTTTTGGTATCTGAAATCCACCCGAAACCGAACTGCTGAAACTTGGATCTTGAATTTCTTGACAGAACTTAGGTCCGATTTTGATCACGTTTTTGACATTAGATCTAGACCGATTTAGATCTTTAACCGAACATGAAAGTTGTAGATAAATTTCATAAGAAGGAATCTGTAAAATTTCAATAAGTTTGGAGTTGATTTGCTATGGTAGGTCTTGATAATCTTGAACTGCTGTACACGAAATTCGGACAGATTTATGATAGGACGAAAATTGATGTTTTTGACCTGTTTCGGTATCTCGGATTGAAAAAGTTAAAACACAAAAGTTGTTCATCTCGATGTTTCAGAGTCAGTGGTAAAATTACAGAATTTTTGGAATTAAACTCGATTTTTAATGAATTTTAGAGTAAACTGTGGTTGACCGAGTCAAATCTTGAAATCTTGGTGAAACGGTGAAACTAGCCTTTAAGGTTTAAACGAGTAGAAGACTCTTTGAAATAAGATACACAAAACGAGAAGGTTAAAATATTGTGGGTTATGACTAAGCTAGATACTGTCAATGTTCTCTGCGGCTTGGGACATAAGAGCCCAAGTGTATGTCTAGGTTGACGTAAGAGCCCTAGCGAAGCACTGATCGTATGGCTAGCGGACGGATTAACTCTAATTAAAAGATCGACCATGATACTTGCGGACATAAGAGCCCAGGCGTAAGGCTGGCGGACATAAGAGCCCTAGCGATGGTGATCTCTAAAAGATATGAAACGAGAAGTTTGCGAGAATTCCAAATTAAATCTGTATTAAATTGTGCTTTTATATTTATGGCAATTTATTTAATTACTGTGAAGCTATATTTAAGATCGTATCGAATCCATGACTTTTAGATTATGCGATTAAATTATTATTAATTGAATAGATTACATTATGCACATGTTTCCTTTAAATTTAATTAAAGGTTTTGAAACCTCATAATCTTGTACGTGTTAACTTACTCAGCATGTTTTTGCTGACCAAACCATTTATTTTTCTTTTTTCTTTCAGAGTTGAGAATTATGCATCGTCATATGCATACATGGGAATTTTGGGAAGATATATTATTTTGAATTATTGCATTAGACTAGATCTTGCATAAACGGGCCTGTTTAACCCGTGTTTTGGCCATGTTGGCCCTATATTTAAATTCCGCTGCATTATATATGTAAATATTATTTTCCGCTGCAACTTTGATGTATTATTTTAAAATTATATATGAATGGGCTGTTTGAATGTTTTAAATTCTGAAAAAAACCATAGCCTTGCATCTCTTTAGTGAGCTCGGAGAAACCGTGTCTTGCTAGAGAGGTGTGGCGGTGACATCCCGACCTGGGTGACCAAAAACCGGGGTGTTACAGAATGTTGTGAGAAATTGTGCCTAAACGGCCAATGAAAACTAGTCTACACTCTCGTGTGTATCCGTATGGGTTACACGAGGCTCAGGAGTGGTACTGTGTATAGTGGATAGGCTGCGGCCGCCGGGCTACCGCCTAAATAAAAAAATTACGAAATTGGTTGCGTCCGCCGGATCACCGGCTAAATAAAATATTGTTGAGATGGTGGTGTAACGGGGAAAATTAAAAGGCTTAGATTTTTATTTACTTACTTATGTCATTATTCATGCATTTAATTCATGTTTTTAAATTTATGCTCATGCTTAAATTATTATTTATGAATTCAAATGTGTCTTTAAAATATGCAAATTAAATTCTTATTTTTAAATTGGTAAATGAAATATTTTATATGCATGATTAAAAGTATAATCTTAGCTATTAAATTAAACCCCCTTATTGCTATGCTAGGATTTATTTACTCAGTATTTTATAATACTGATAAGCATGTGCATTTGGGGGAAACTCTTTTGGACATTATTTTATCGTTTTATGAGACATGCATAGTGGGCCTGTTTAACCCGAGTTTTGGCCATGTCGGCCCTATCTTTAAATTCCCGCTGCAATTTTATTATTACTGTCATGTGTGGATGATGCTACATTATTATTTTTAAGTAATTCCGGACTTGTTTTTAAAACTTTTTCCAATACCCATAGCCTTGCATCTCTTTAGCAAGCTCGGAGAATTCGTGTCTTGCTAGGGAGGTGTGGTGGTGGCATCCCGGCCTGGGTTACCAAAACCGGGGTGATACATATCGGGCCTGTTTAACCCGAGTTTTGGCCGTGTCGGCCCTTTATTTTAATTTCCGCTGCATACTATTACTATTATCATGTGTGGATGACGTTACATTATTTTTATTTTAAATATTTCCGGACTTATTTTTAAAACTCTTTTCAAATACCCATAGCCTTGCATCTTTTTAGCAAGCTCGAAGAATTCGTGTCTTGCTAGGGAGGTGTAGCAGTGGCATCCTGGCCTGGGTTATCAAATCCGGGGTGTTACAAGTTGGTATCAGTGCCCGGAATATTTTAAAACTATTATGACTATTTTGAACTATTATTATTTTTAAACTAGTATTATTTTTTAAACCATTATTTTATAACTATTATTTTGAGCCCAAAATTTTTCTAGCTCAAATTTTTAGCCCAATATTTGATTATGTTAGCCCAATTATTTTTGCCCAATACCAATGTTTTTACTTGAACCCAAATAATTTATTACTTTTGGCCCAACATAGTGGCCCAAACCTTTTACCCTTATTTTTAATTATCCATGAAATAAATTTATTTTAAAACCCATGGATAAATAAATGCATGCATAAATTAAAATTTATTGGGGGATTGCATATGCATATTGTATGTAGATCTAAATTCTTGCATACCCTAACCTTGCTCGAAATATGTTCTAACTCTAACCTCCCTTGTTGACACTAGATGGCCGAACCTAACGCGAATATGGTGAACCTTATGATGAAATTGACGAATGCTTATCTGGAATCTCAACAACATATAAATTATTTCAAAACGCGAGTTGGACAACTTGAAGCTAACATGGCCCATCTGGGACACCTTAGGGAAGCTGACCATCATGACATAACCCAACTCAAGGCCCAAGTCACTGAACTCCAAGCCCAAGTGACTGAACTCCACGACAAGAATGCGGAACTAGAGGCCTAAGTTGAACACTTGGGATGGGAGCTGATCAACCTAACCGATGACATATTTCCTCATAACCCCGAGCCCACACTCGATGCTGCTGAACCCGTTTGGCCACCAAGCCCAGTTTTCCATGGACCACTGGGCCAAGGCCCAATCGACATATCAAGCGACGAAGACGACCCTATTGAGGATGCGCCTACTTACTCGCTCTAGACTTAGAGATCTATCGATGCACTATTATTAGTTCTACTTTACTATTGTTAGCACTACCATCCTCATCTTTTATATAGCTTGTAATCCAAATAAAATTTCCTATTGAGCAATAAAATTTCAAGCGTTTATATTATAACTACTCTTTGTATTTAAAATACTATAAGTATACACAAAATATTCTCTACATTTTTTTAAATACCTTGTTGGGTTCAATCGAATATACAAGGTACTTGCTAAAATAAATAAATAAATAAATAATATATAAACAAGGGAACCCTAAACCCTAAACCCTAAACCCTGAAACCCTGAACCCTTGACTCTAAATCGAAAAAAAAACCTGTTTTAAAAAAATAAAATTAATCATCTTCTTTAAAACTCGGCGTAAACCTGCGCCAAGAGGATTGATTTACAAATTCCAACGAGTGAATGTTAGCAACTCCAAAACAACTTCCGCTAACACTGTTCCAATACACTGAGACCTATTAATACCACCCCTTTTCATTTAATAAACCATTTTACAAACACTACATTATACTTTTACAAGAAAAATCTAATCTCTTGTGCTTGCAACAGAATGGCACAGAGAGGGAGACCGCGTAACCAGGCCACTCCTGCCAACGCCAATGAGACACCAAGACAACCCGATATACCGCTACCAAACGAGGGCGTGCACGCGCAGGAAGAGCCTGCTGCCCCGATGCTCAATGTGGACGGCCGACTAAGGAACATCGAAGAGCTGTTAGTCGCCTTAGGCAATGCACACGTTAATCAAGGCCAGCCTGCGGCGGTACCTCCGCCGGAAGCCCACATAAATTACCTTGCCATGGGAAACCCATATCATCCGCTGCATTACGCCGGAGAAGAGGGATCGGCTAAGCTTGAGGAATGGATCCGAACATTCGACAAGCTACTGAATGCAGTGAGATGCCCGGGTGGAGAGAAGGTGCACGTGGCATCGTGCTATTGGAGGGGAAGGATGAATGGTGGCGCACCACCCTAGGAAGGTTGAATGAAGGAGGCGAACCCTACTCGTGGAACGAATTCCTGGAACAACTCAGGGATCGCTTTTACCCCCTGAGCACTAAGTCTGCAATATATGAGGAGTTCCTGTCCCTAAAGCAAGGGGAAAAGACGGTTAAGGAGTATTATACTCGCTTCAAGGAGTTGGTGCGATTTGCACAGAGGATTGTGCCTACTGATGGGGAGAGGGCACAAAAGTTCGAGATGGGATTGAACTTGTCCATCAGAGAGGTGATTACGGGCGTCCATTATCTGGACCTGCAGTCTGTATATGATCGTGCCATAGCAGTCGCACGATGCAACAAATGAAAAGGAAGGTTGTCGGAGAGTCTAGCCATGATCCCCAAGGACCCGACAAAAGAAATAGGGATAACAGACCAGGAACAATCCGGGAGCGAACAACTTCCAGGAAGTCCCGAATAGACCTTTTCAAACCAACAGGGGAAATGATGGAGGAAATAGAGGAGACCGTGTACCACCGTGCCTAAGGTGTGGCAGACCTCACTTGACGACGAGATGCCCTCAACAAGGCGCATGCTACCGGTGTGGTCGACTTGGCCATCAAAGGAACGAGTGTCGTACTCGACTGGAAAACATTACTAAGAGAGAAGACCTGGTCACTGGACCCAACCCACCGTATAATCAAGGAGGTCGATATGGTAACAATCAGGGATATCGACCCCCTCAGAACCAGAATCAGCGCCCACCCAATCAGAACCAAAACCAGCGTCCGCAGAACCAAAATCGAAATCCGAATCCGAATCATAACCAGCAGGCCAATCAAGGGTGACCCATGGGGAGGTTGAATGTGATCAACCAGGCGGACATACCTGAACAGGGTGAAGTGATGGCAGGTACATTCCATGTTTTCAGTACGCCCCTTAAGGTTTTATTTGATTCTGGCGCTAGTTGCTCTATCATATCTTCAGGAGTTATAACTGAACTAGATCTACCTAAGTGCGAGATGATTAGCTTAGGAATTCAACTTCCTTCTGGGGAAGTAGTATCATGTTCTAAGCGCTCTAACATAATTCATGTAGTAATCAAAAACGTAGAATTCTTCGCGAACCTGGCAGAGTTTAACCTAAGGGACTTTGACGTTATATTGGGTATGGATTGGTTGACCCTATATAAAGCAGTGATCGAATGCCAAAGACAGAAGATCACTCTGTCAAAGAGTATGGGGAAAAGGGTTATCTTTTACTACCAACCCCCTAAGAAGAGTAACAAGGTCGTTAACGTTGTCAAGTTATGTAGCTTAATGCGTAAGGGATACGCGTTATATGCATGCTATATTCACAACCTTGAAGTGGAGGAGGACAAGATTGACCACATCCCAGTGGTAAGAGGATACCCGGATGTATTTTCTGAAGACATTCCCGGCATGCCACTGGAGATAGATCTTGAATTCACCATAGATCTCATTCCGGGAACAGAACCTGTTTCGAAGGCTCCTTACCGCATGGCGCCATTGGAGATGAAAGAACGGAAGGAGCAGCTCGAGGAACTTTTGAAGAAGGGATACATAAGACCAAGTACGTCTCCGTGGGGAGCACCGGTCTTATTTGTTAAGAAGAAGGACGGAGGACTACGACTGTGCATCGACTATAGAGGACTTAACCAAGTCACAATCAAGAACAAATACTCGTTACCCCGAATTGAAGACTTATTTGACCAATTGAAGGGAGTATCAGTATTCTCGAAGATCGACCTGCTATCTGGTTATCACCAGTTGAGGATTGCCGAGAAGGATATTCTGAAAACGGCATTCCGAACTCGTTATGGGCAATACGAGTTCACGGTGTTATCGCTTGGACTAACCAACGCCCCAGCGATGTTCATGAACCTCATGAACAATGTATTTCGGGAATTATTAGATCAGTGCATAGTAGTGTTCATAGATGACATCCTGATCTACTCTAAAAGCAAGGAGGAACATTCCGAGCACTTGCACCAAGTGCTAGGGATCTTGCGCCAAAATCAATTGTATGGCAAGCTGTCAAAATGCGACTTTTGGTTAAGGAAGTAGCATTTCTTGGACATATAGTATCCGTCGATGGAGTTTCAGTGGACCCGGTGAAAATTTCAGCAGTGACGGACTGGGTATCACCGACGAGTCCAACAGAAATAAGAAGTTTTCTGGGACTAGCTGGATACTACAGGCGACTTCTGAAGGATTTTTCGAAAATCGCACGACCTTTGACCCAACTATTGAAGAAAGGAGTGAAGTACGAATGGACTAGTAAATGCGAGGCTGCAAATGCGAGGCTGCATTTCAAGAATTAAAGAAACGCCTCACCACTGCACCAGTGTTGGCGTTACCATCCGAGAATGGTGATTTCGAGGTTTACAGTGACGCTTCGAAGGAAGGTCTAGGATGCGTTTTGATGCAAGACTCGAGAGTCATTGCATATGCATCGCTTCAATTGAAACCTCATGAGGCGAATTACCCGACACATGACTTGGAGTTGGCGGCAGTCGTGTTCGCTCTAAAGATATGGAGACACTATCTCTATGGGCAAAAGTGTTGGATGTTCACTGACCACAAGAGCCTCAAATACATACTCACTCAAAAGGAGTTTTCCTACAATGAAGGAAAGGCCGACGTAGTAGCTGACTCCTTGAGTCGGAAGACCCAACACGTGGCGAATTCACTCGTGATACCGCCCCGAGTTGTATAGGGACTTGGCATGGTTGAGCTTAGAACTTGTGCATTCCGGCACAGTGAACGAAGTGGTCAACGCAATGATAGTAGGGTCTACCATAATTGATGAAATAAGACTCGCCCAACCGGGCGATGTGGAGATGGAAAAGATCAAAAAGAGCATTGCCGATGGCAAGGCAATATGATTTGCTATCCATGAGGATGGAAGCATTCGTTTCAAGGGACGATGGTGCGTGCCCCAGAGGTGCGGCGAGTTGAAGCAAAGATTGATGGAAGAAGGCCATAGTACCCCATATTCGGTTCATGCCCGGGGTGATAATCTTTATAAGGACCTGAAGAAGAACTATTGGTGGCCAAACATGAAGAGAGAGGTAGCCGAGTTTGTGGCGAGATGCCTCACATGCCAAAGGGTCAAAGCCGTACGTCGAAAATCCCTAGGTTTAATGCAGCCATTGGAAATCCCAAGTTGGAAATGGGATAGTATATCAATGGATTTTGTTTTGGGGTTACCACGATCACTAAAAAGAATGAATAAGATTTGGGTGATCATTGATAGATTGACGAAGACGGCCATATTCATTCCAATGAAGGACACTTGGACCATGGACCAATTAGCAAATGCGTACATCGACAATGTGGTACGACGACATGGAGTACCACATGACATCATTTCCGATAGAGACAGTAGGTCTGTCACTCACATTTGGACCAAGCTTCAAGAAGCTCTCGGTACACAGATTAAGATGAATATTGCATTCCACCCGATGACGGATGGACAAATCGAGAGAACGATTCAGACATTGGAAGATATGCTAAGGGCATACTTGCTAGAGTTTAAAGGGAATTGGGAAAATCATTTACCACTAATTGAGTTTTCGTACAACAATAGCTACCATGCTACCATCGGCATGGCACCATTCGAGGCATTGTATGGTTGAAAGTGCCGAAGCCCGTTAAGTTGGGAAGTGAGTGACAAGACTGTAGTCGTGGGACCACAACTCGTGGAAGATATGACCCAACAAATCAAGGTGATCCAAGAAAGGATGAGAGCCGCCCAAGACCGATAGAAGAGTTATGCCGACGTGAGACGGCAAGATCTAGAATTTCAAGTTGGGGATAAGGTTATGCTAAAGGTATCGCCAATAAAGGGGGTGATGCGCTTTGGCAAACGAGGCAAGTTAAGTCCTCGATACATAGGACCTTATGAGATTCTAGAAAGAGTGGGGAACCTAGCGTATCGACTAGCACTACCGCCACAACTAGCTCGAGTTCACAATGTGTTCCATGTCTCACAACTAAAGAAGTATGTGCACGACCCGACACATGTACTTTAACCGGAAGGGATTGAATTGTATGATGACTTGACCTACGAGGAGATCCCAGTACAAATACTCGATGTTAAGGAGAGAGTGACAAGGAACAAGACCGTGAGGATGGTCAAGGTTCTTTGGTCGATCCATCAAAGTGAAATAGCAACATAGGAGTTAGAATCAGACATGAAGGAACGTTACCCGTCCCTATTCCAAGAAGATGCAACCACAGTTATGGGGACATAACTGCAAGCTTAAGGAGGGGAGGATGTAACGACCCGAATATTATGTACCCCAAATAAACAAATTCAAATTATTTTGAACTACGTAATGACTTGATCCCTTCATGGGGTACGTAGGCAACTTGGAAATTTCAATTCTGGGTTCAGTCAAACAATAACACACAATATCATATGATAACACACAATAACACAATAACACACAATGCGATATCACACTATCGTAATATAGATAAAGAAAAACGAAATGAACGAAAGGACCTTAGCTCTTAGCTTGCAAGACGGGAAAGCACAACTTCGAGGACGAAGTTGATTCTTAAGGAGGGTATACTGTAATACCCGTAATTTTAATAATAAGAAATAGAATTAAATCCGAAGAGCGAAGGAAATTTGATTCCAAGAATCCGTGAAGTCGGAAATGCACGGGAGTCAAAAGCCGACGAATTAGAAGCCGACGAATCCAAACTCGATGGATTTAAGATTCAAACACGAAACCAATTTAAGTCGAAATAAATTTAACATAGGAATCGTAAACCGAGGATGACCCGAAAAATCGAGCTTGGAAACGTAGGAGGATAGAAACCCGAAAGAGATGAGGAAAGGCCGGACGGATTGCACGGCCCAGCTCGGACCGCAACCCAAGCAGAGCTCGCGCGATAGCAGCGCGGTCTGGAGGGATTGCGTGCCGCAACCGGGTGACTCGACAAGATACGATCAACTTTTGATTTTCGGCGATTTCTTACCTTATTTTCGACCCCCGACTTTGGTAACTCGATCACCACTTTAAGGGAAGGATTGTGGACGGATTTGAGGTGATCCTAACACCCTTTTCCATCCACACAATCCTAAATTCACTCTATTGTCTCTCATATTCTCTCCTTGCTCTCCAAACCCGAAAAACACCAAGTTCTTGATTTCCGACCATTTTCCGGCGACCAAATCCGACCAAGGAAGTGTGTAGATCAAGGATTTTAGGCTTTGGATTTTTGGTGAGGTGTAGTGTAGGTTTCTTCATCATTTTAAAACATAACTCTCGTTCTAACTTACGAATTTTTACATGTGATTACGTTTGTGGCCAAAGAAGAGGGAGATCGTGTTGCGTAGCTCCGTTCGTGACAATCCGTAGATTCCGGACGACCCAGAGACCATCAAGAACTCACCTACAGTAAGTCAATACCTTTAATATTAATATGGCCATATGGGTGGCTTAGGGACGTCCGAGACTCTGGTTTTAAAACGAAACATTAAAATCGAACCTAAAAACTCACCTTTGCGCATTTTCTGAAATCCCACGAAAACTCCTATTTCAGGAATCCGAAATGAAAAACTCCGAACTAGAGTTTTGTTTCTAACATCTTAATCTAGGTTGTGTCAAAATTTCATGCATTTTCATCCAGTTTTGATACCCCAAAACCCGTCTGACATTTTCTTAGCTGTTTTGAACTTTTCAAAATCCTGACAGAATACATGTCCGAACTTGATGTAGGTTTTTCTATCACTTCCGGTCTAAAATAATCTTTGATGTAAAAATTAAATTTGTAGATATATGTCTCAAGATTATGTCTGTCAAATTTCGTGAATTTTCGTTAACGTTTGTGTATTCAAAAATCGATCTGAACAGTCTGCGTTTTGAAAGAAAAATTTGACAGATTTCTAATTCGAACTTGATGAGCAAATCTGATTGATTTTGGATAAAATGCCTCTAATAAAACTTGTTTATTTTGGTGTCTTGTAAGTGCCTGTGAATTTTCACAAATTTTGGAGTCCGTTTGTTAGGCCAAAAACCTGTTTAAAAATCATTGCGCTATTTCTGAAATTTTGACAGATTTTGCTTTTTGAAAAGATTGTAAAATTTCACTTGTTTCCTCACCTAATTTCGAAAAACTTAAAACACGAAAGTTGTTCGTTAGGGTGTTTTTGATACACTGTGAAAATGTCAGATCAATCGCCTTTGAATTGATATTTTAAACTAGAAAGGCGTAAACTGTGACAACGAATGTTTTTAAACTTGTGAGATTTGAAATTTTTGAACAAACGACCGAAACGCTCGTTATATGATTAACCTATATTTTTGAAAATCCCGTTACACTAAATTGAAATGATACCGGTTACATAGGCAGGGGGTGAGTGCTCTGCAGGGTGCCCCTCTAGCCTTTCCTCTGCGTGCCTATAATGGACGAGAGAAGCTTCAGTGAAAAATTGTGCCAAAACGGCAATGTATTTTGGGCCTACACTCTCGGAAGTATCCGTATGGGTTTCTCGAGGCTCCGGAGTGGTACTGGGTATGGCGGATAGGCTGCGGCCGCCGAATCACCGGCTAAATGAAAAATTACGAAATTGGATGTGGCCGCCGGATCGCCGGCTAAATGAAATATTGTTGAGATTGTGGCATAACGGGGAAAATTAAAAGACTTAGATTTTATTTATTTATTTATGTCGTTATTCATGCATTAAATTATGTTTTAACTTTTAAACACATGCCCATGCTTAATTTATTATTTATGAATTTAAATGTGCGTTTAAATTATGCAAAATAAATTCTTACTTTTAATTAGCAAATAAAATATTTTTATATGCATGACTAGAAGTATGATTTTATTTATTAAAATTAAACCCCTTGATTGTTATGTTAGGATTGATTACTCAGTATTTTATATACTGATAAGACTGTTGCTTTCCTTTAAGAGTATGGCGATAATGCATAAGCATGTGCATTTGGGGGGACTCTTTTGGAACATTATTTTATCGTTTTATGAGACATGCATTTCGGGCCTGTTTAACCCGAGTTTTGGCCGTGTCGGCCCTTTATTTTAATTTCTGCTGCATACTATTACTATTATCATGTGTGGATGACGTTACATTATTTTTATTTTAAGTTTTTTTGGACTATTTTTAAAACTCTTTTCAAATACCCATAGCCTTCCATCTCTTTAGCAAACTCGAAGAATTCGTGTCTTGCTAGGAAGGTGTGGCGGTGGCATCCCGGCCTGGGTTATCAAATCCGGGGTGTTACATTAAATTGGAGGATTTGGACAAACAAGTGCTGGGTTATTTTAAAGCCATAAATCTAAGGTCAACAATAAAGCATGATTAAATCCGAATAAAGTGATAATGATTTTAGGACAAGTATATTTTTATCAGACCTGTTAAGTGTTAGATTAAATAATATTGGGCATGGATAAAATTATAAAATTAGTCGTATATGGGCTTAATTAGAAATATATTTAACCAATTAATTTAGGGGAAATCAAGGTCGGCTCCATTATTACCAAGTTGTTCCAAATAAAAGGATTTTAAGACTTGGACTAATTTTTGCTAATGCAAGAAATTTATATATAATTTAAGTCAATTAGATTAAATTATGAGTATAAGATCATTGGAGACTTAAATTAAATCTTTTGATACCCAAGGTTAATGGATGTATTATAAGAAGGAGACTTAAATTAAATCTTTTGATACCCAAGGTTAATGGATGTATTATAAGAATAAGGGTCATTGATGGAATGATTAGACCCATAAACTAGTCATTTATTGATTAAGCGGTGAATGATCGGTTGAGATTTATCTTGGACCAAGTTATAGAATTTATCCATATGGTTAAATTAAATTCTTGATTAATTATTAAAAGAATCCTTAATGCCCAATTGTTCCAAGATTTAGACTACTTTACTAGTAAGACCAATTGTTAAATAATTTAAGTACTTTAATGAGATTGGATTAAATATTAGACATGGAGTGAATTATAGAAATTTAATCATTATAATTAAAATACATGATCCATTTATTTATCGGAGATTGTCCGGCTCTTAATTACGATGATGCCAAATTGGAGAATGTGGAGACTGAGATTACTCAACTAACGGTACTGAATTATTAAACCCATAATCCGGATTAGTTAATTAATTAAGTCCATGTATTAAGATTAGTGAATTTGGGCCAACCAATTAGGTCCTGGAAGAGTCCAAAAAGCAAGAGGAATTAAGTCTGGCCCAAACAAACCCTAAGCCCAACCCATGTCTAGGCCCAAAGAAACCTTAACCATAACCCTAATGACTGCTGCTTTCCGGCGCCGCCACCGCCGCCGGCAAGCCGCCAGTCATCGCCTCCGGCAATCACCCCCTTGCGCCGATTTTGGATCTCCAGCCTTCACCACCACCTCCCAGCCGAATCCCTTCACCACCGCAAGTCGCCGCCGCCGTCCGCTGCCTCCCCAGGCCACAAATCGCTACCCGCCGCCGTTCTCCTCTATTTCCCGCCATCCCAGCCCCGCCCTCACCGTCGACAGCCCACCACTGCGGATATCTCCTTCTTCCCCAAGTTCGACCACCACAGACCACCATTTTTGTCACCACCACCGCGAGCTCCTCTCCTTTCCCATCTCGCCACCGCCGGCCTCCACCACCATCTTCCAACCCACAAATCCAAATCCACAACACCAATTCAAAACCAAAAAAAAAAAAGAGAATGGAGGAGCCGAGAGAGAGAGAGAGAGAGACTCGAGAGAGGGAGAGATCCGAGAGAGGGAAAGAAGGAAGGGAGGAGGCCGCGGAGCCACTACCGCCGTCGAGCCGCTCCGCCGCTCGCCGCCCGTTGTCGCCGCCTCGAGCGCTGCCGAGCCACCGGAAGTAAGGAAGGGGCCGGGTAGAAGGAGGAGAGGGGGAAAGGAGAGAGAAAAGGGAGAAGAGAAGAAGAGGTTTTCTAACACCCGAGAAAAACAAATTCAAATTGTTTTGAACTACGTTATGCATTGATCCCTTCACACGGTACGTAGGCAGCTTGGAAATCTAAATTCTAAGTTCAGTCACAAAATAAATCACAAAATAAATCACAAAATAAAAACATAACCAAAGGTATCCTAACGTTTAACTGGAGTAAACCGAAACACAACTTTGATGACGAAGTTGATTCTTAATGGGGGTAGACTGTAATACCCGGGGAAAAACATTAAGAGGAATCGGAACTAATTTAACTAGATTAATTATGGCACGAAAATGTTACGAGCGTTAAACCCGAGTTCGTAACGAATTTAAGATAAAGATTTCGAACCGGAAACAACCCGAGGAGTCGAGCCAAACACGTAGAGGATAGAAAACCGATAGAGAAAAGAAGAAAAGACCCGACGGACCACACGAACCGCCGAACCGGCCGGTCCGGCCGCCACGCGCTCTCCGCGCGCCGCCGCGCAGCCACCGCGCGGCATGAGGGAGACGCGTCCCAAGACTGGTCGCTCGTGCTCTGCGCGGACATCCCTATACGTGCGCGTCACCACCGTGCCAGAGGTGCAGGAGGTGTAAACTTTCCTTCCATGGCGAGTTTCTTGCCTAAATTATGATTTCCTTCGATGGTAATCGGATCCCAGCCTTGGGAAAGGCTTAAGAACGGTTAGGGACGCCCTCATCCCCATTTTCACAGAAAACACAAGTCTCTACACTCTCATTCTTCCTCTCCAAGCCAAAATCTCTTCGAGTCCACTTTCCGGCGAGTATTCCGGTGACGACGGGGCGAACGGGACAAAGCCTCTGCCTTCTAGACCCTTGGTAAGCTATGGTATAGTGTTTAGTTTGTCCATAAAACTTAAAAACTCAAAATCTAACATCCTTTCCTTTGCAACGATTTCACGTCGGGGGACGAACAAAAAGCGATCGAAGAAGTTGGCCGTTCGTCGCGACCTTAGGACGTCCGGAAATCCCTTACAGTGACCCTATTCTCTAACTAAGTAAGTTAAGACCTTACTCTACAATTTTTGTGGTTTATTATCGTTTAAAACTTAAGATCTAGACACGTAACTAAAATCGGTTTTCAAAAAACTCTATTTTCGACCCATTTCAGAAACTCGCCTAAAACCCGATCTTCGGGAATTCAAACCGAAAACTTTTCAACATAGATTTTTTTCATAAGACTTTAATCTATCTTGTGTCAAAATTTCAGCCATTTTCATAAAGGTTTGATACCCCAAATTGTACCGTAAAGTTTCTGTAATAAAACCGAATGTTTGAAATCTGGACAGATTCATTGACTCGACTTGATGCATATTTTTCACCCGTTTCTAGATCGATTCAACTTTCATTTATAAACAAAAGTTGTAGATAATTGAGTCTAGATTATGCATATAAAAGTTCATGAATTTTGGAGTTCATTTGATATGTCAAAACGGACGAATTCAGAACCTGTTCCAAACCAATTTTTGAATCCTCGCGCAAGCAGCGTGTTGGTGTCGATTTTTGAATGTCTAAAACTCATTATTTCCAAAATCTTAAAACATGAACGTTGTTCATTAAGGTTTTATCTACATTCTGTAAAAATTTCGGACCAATTGGATTTAAAATGAATTTTTAATCGGCGTTGCACGAAACTGTGTCAGAAGCAGTCCTTTGGGCAGAGTTCTTCTTCTGTAAAGATATCGAAATTTGACTCACTTCGAAACCTTATTTCTGAAAACTTAAAACATGAAAGTTGTTTCTATGTGTGTACTTGAGCTACTGTGTAAATTTCAGAATTTTTGGTTAAAAAATGAATTTTTAATTTAAAAAGGCGTAAACTGTGACGAATCGGATTTTTCAAACTTGAAGAAAACTCGAACTACGAAATGCGATAACGAATATTTTGTAAACGTTGAAACATGAACTTTCGAAAAATCCCATTCAATAGGCTGAGCCGATCTTCATGCTATCATTTTTGAGACTGTCTCGTTAGTGGTCTCCCTATTATCTGAGATTGCCTCGTTAGTGATCTCGCGCGCTGTATTTATTTGGATTGCCTCGTTAGTGGTCCTACTATCTTTGAGACTACCTCGTTAGTGGTCTCCCATTTATTTGGACTGCCTCGTTAGTGGTCCTACGATTTGAGATTGCCTCGTTAGTGATCTCCCCGGTATGGTGTCCTCTTCTTAGTTTGCGGGATAAAATATAAAAGACTTGTGTGCCTATTTAATTATGCTTAAATTTATTTATCACGTTTTAAATTATGCTTCTAAATTACGTTCTTATATTATGCTTTTAAATTACGCTTTTAAATTAAGTCCTTAAATTATGTATTCTCGTCTTGAGTAAATTAATCGTGTTCTTCCGCTGCGAGTAACTATGAATTTTAAATTAACTTTTAAATTAATTTCGTAATGCATGAAAAGTGTAATTTTAATTAAACACATGTAACCCCTTAAATTGTTTAGTTAGGGATTAACTTACTCGGTATATTTTTATATTGATAAACCCGTTGTTATTTTTCTTGTACAGAGTATGTCGAGTGACGCATGCACATGCACTTGGGGGAAAACTTTTATGAGCATTTTCATTCATTGCATTTTACTACTGTTTTACCGGGCCTGTTGAACCCGAGGTTTGGCCGTGTTGGTCGTGATTACTTTCCGCTGCATTATTTACTCTTTGATATGCCTGGATGATTGCTATTCCGTATTTTGAAACTAAGTATTGTTATTATTCGGGACTCAATGCTGAAATGTTTTTAAATCTTTTACGTACCCATAAGCCTTGCATTTCCTTGGTGAGCTCGGGAAGCCGTGTCTTGCTAGGGAGATGTGGCGGTGACATCCCGGCCTGGGTTGTCAAATCCGGGGTGTTACAAGTTGGTATCAAAGCCCAGAATGTATTTTAAAGCTATTATTAATAATATTATTATTATTGTTAATAATATTATTATTATTATTTTGGTACCATTATTTTTAAATCCTAGCATTATTTTTAAATATATCACTTTTAAAACCACTAGTTTTACCTAGGGATGAAAACGGTACGGATACGGTCGGATAGTGTCGGATACGGATATTATCCATATTTTTTTTGTCGAATTCGGTATCGAATACGGATGGGCCGGATACGAATACGGTTTCGGATATTTCGGATTACGGATACGGTACGGATACAGGACGAATATATGACGGATACGGATTCAATCGGATACAGATTATCGGATAATTTTTTATAATCTTTTTTGAAAATTTGATATTTTTTTATAATTATTAATCATTTTTAATTTTTAAATAATAATATATTAATATATTCGGATATCCGTATTTAAAATCCGGATAATATCCTATCAATTTTCGGATACGGTCGGATATTCTCGGATACGGTTAGATATTTTCGAATACGGATACGAATGCGGATATTAAAATACAGATTCGGATTCGGATACGAATATTGAAATATCCATCCGGATAGTCAAAAACGGATTCGGATTCGAATATAATCGGATACGGCATCGGATCGGTCGGATATTTACCGTACCGCTTTCACCCCTAGTTTTACCTTAGCCCAAAAACTTATTTTTACGTAGCCCAATATCTTAGCCAAGGAAATATTAAATTTTTGGTCCACTATAGAGGCCCAACATTTATTACTACCCATGTAGTAAATTTATTTTAAACCACATGGGTAAATTAAATTTTTAACGGGGAAGGGAACTTGCACTTGCATATTGCATGTAGATTTAAAATTCCTATCTAATCTCGTCTAAGACATATTCTAACTCTAACCTACCTTGTTAACATTAGATGGCCGCACCTAACGCAAACATGATCAACCTGATGGTAAAACTGATGAATGCGTACCTCGAGTCCCAACAGCATATCAATCACTTCAAGGCTCGAGTAGGGCAACTAGAGGGTAACGTGGCCCATTTGGGACATCTTAGGGAAGCTGACCATCATGAAATAACCCAACTCAAGGCCCAAGTCGCCGAACTCCAAACCCAAGTGGTTGCACTTCAAAACAAGGATAACGAACAAATGATGCAAGTAGGGCACTTAGGAGCGGAACTGCTGAGCTTAGAGGCTGACGTATTTCCTCCGAGCCCCGAGCCTGTTGGGACGCCCACCCCGATTGACGTATCCAGCGAGGAGGACGATCCCATCGGAGAGGCACCTACCTATTCACTCTAGACTTAGAAATCCATATCGATGCACTATTATTATTAGATTTCTGTTTCGAATGCTTGTAATCCAAATAAAGGTTTCCCTTGAGTAATAAATATAAAAGCATTTATTTTACACAAGTATATTTAAATTATTCCTCACATTTATTTAAATTATTTCCCTTCAATTACCTTGTTAAAACTCAACCAAATAAAAGAACAAGGTAATAATAAATAAACAACACATATATATATCATTTTTATATAAGGTAAATAAACAAATAAGGGTACATCCAACCCCAAAACCTGAAAACCCTAAACCCTAGACCCTAGATTTTTGAAAAAAAATGAACAGGTTACTGTTCAAAAAAAAAGGGTTGATACCTGTTAATACCATTCTTTATTTAATAAAAAGGGGGGGGGGGGGGCGAAAACAAACGAAACAAAAACAAAACGACAAGTAGTGAACAACCCCCAACGACAACAAACAGTACACCAAGTTCCAACAGCCCCTACTAACAGGTCCCAATGGATTGATACCCGTTAATACCATTCTTTATTTAATAAAAATTTCCTTACGAGCATTTATGTTATAAATATATATCTATTTAATTTTATCCTTTATACTTTATCACATTATTTTACCTAATTACCTTGAAGCGGCTCAGTCCCACAACGATGCAAGTATTGTTGGGCAACCCACACACATATAAATGCGATATGGATGTAACAATGAATCCAGAATATCGCAAACCATAAACTAAGGCAGAACAATTGAACCGTGTTTCTAAACAGCGACAAACAACTAACGCAAGTCAAACAAATAACTAGGCAATAACACAACGGAAACATAAACTATGAATCCCAGTCAGCAGAAACATCCTCATAAGGAGACAACTAAACAAGATACGTCTTCTACGAAACCTAAAATGAAAATGCAAATACGAAAGAACACTGATCGGGAGGCGGGAACTGCCGACGCATGTACTCATCCATCTGTCGCACATAGGCGAACATGTCGGACATAGTGGCCTGCTGCTGAGCCTGCCTCGTAGCAAACGAGTCCATACGGGCCTGGTAGAAGTCCAACCTAGCGTCTAAGGCGTCATAACGAGCCTGCCCCGCTGCAAACCCGGCATCCATACCGACCCGCATCTCCTGCATCATCTGCAACATCTGAGTCATCTCCTGGCCCTAAGGCGCCACGGCAGGAGGTGGAACTACTAGAGGAGGGGGTGGCTGCTCCGGAGGTACAACTAGAATCAAGCCGCCATCATCAGGCTGCGGGCGAAGTACAGCCCGAGGAACTCCACGACGTAAGGCGTTACGCCGAGCAGCGTAAGTCGGGATACGGTAACAACCACTCGCTGCTAACTCGTACGGATCTGTCTCCGGTGTCGTGCGAATCCCCTGCGCTGCGCACAAGCCACAAATGAGGTGAATATGGGTAATCACCCTACTCCCTCGTCCTCTCCGCATACCCCTCAAATTGTCCTCAATACAAGCTCCCACATTCACCCTACCGCCTCGCGCGATAAAGCAAATGGTCTCATAGACATGATCCAGGATGATATGGCTCCGGGTAATCGGCCGGACGCGCCCTAACCATATCTGGGTGAGCTCTCGCCAAGGAGTTTCCATCGCCGTCAACCGCAGCTCATGATCGTGCTCGAGCTGAGGAGCCACCATGGTGCATAAGACATCCCACGCGGGAGCGATAACACGACCCTCAGGCTGTGGACGGAATGCGCCATCGTCAGGCAGACCGAAATAGACATTGATCGCCCGAGCACTGAAGTCGAGATAGCGACCACGAACCCATACTCGAGATAAGTCGTCACCCTCCCCAAGACCGCCAATGTTGGCGATAACCTCCATAGCCAGATAACCGGAGGCAACGCCCTCGGGGTGACGTGCGAGTCCAGTCCACTGCAAGTGCTCCAAGACCGCACTGACCCTATCATCACCCAAATGATCAGGATACATGCCTCTCTCGGGGACATAAGCCCTGTTTCGACGAAGCTCGTCGAAATAAAAGTCCTGGGCGGCCCTCGTCCTAAAACGAAACCTATCATGCCGGTGAGGACGCACCTCGTCATGGAGACCCCTGAGTCTCGGGCCCCACTGCTCCTCGTCCTCCTCGGACTCGCTCTCATCAAAATCTGGCATCACCGGAGCGGCAGTGCTAGGGCCAGCCGCATTGCGCCGAGTAGCTCGTCTCTTGGCCCCCGGAAGACACATGAGAGACGCCAAAACAACCCACAGAAAGAGCAACATCCTGCAAATTATCCAATACCAATTATAAGGCTAAATTCCACACAATAACTCAAGCAGAAATACGCAAGGGACATCAATATAGACTTCCAACGTGAGTATTCCATAAGAACATTAAATCCAATCGTTCGTTAAGACAAACCGGAAGGTAATCTAAACAAAGGATATGCCCAAACAAATTCCAAAACCTTTGTAGCATTTCGTCGAACACTTTATATGTGCAATAAACCAAAATTCTAAGTTACTAACAAACACATGGAAGTTGCCCACAAAACGAAACGATTGCTCAAATAACAACTCATCATTACCTTACGGCACCAAACAACAAAAATGAACTAATGATCACACCCCCAATACCAACCAAAAATCAAAAACTTCATGGTCTTCCTAAAGATTCAAATCCAACAAGAATTTGCCAAAAACATAAACACATTGTGGCATAAACACAAGCAAGGCAACAAGAGTAACATCAATTATCACATATGCTTGCTAATTTGCACAAATAAAGCCTAAAAATAACAAACCCCCAATTTTTGTACATAAACCCTAATTTCTAAATCCCTTCACAAATCAAGTCGTTCAAAGCATAAAAATTGAAATTGATAAGTGAAAGTAGTAGATGCATACCTTACAAAGCAAAATCGAAGCCGGAACCGGGAAAAGTTGGGAACAAGAGGGCGAATTTGAGAGAAAATGTGAAGTGGTCTCGGATGGGGAAATGGGGAAGTGGCTCGCGCGGGGCGCGAGCCCTTTTTTTTTCGAACTGATGTGCCCGCGCGGTCACCGCGCGCTGAGGCCTCATACCGCGCGGGTCACGGAAGAGGTTTTATTTTTTTTTTCGATTTTGCTTAATCTCTTTTACTTTAAACCACTCACTTAACCCGAGCGTACATCGATAACGAGGTACGACGACATGGGGTATCACCCGACATCATTCCTGATAGAGACAGTAGAATTGCCTCGCATTTTCTTTTTGCAAGGCTACAAGAAACCCTCGGTACGAAAATAAAGATGAGTACCGCGTTCCACCCCATGACGGATGGGCAAACAGAGAGAACGATCCAAACATTGGAAGACATGCTGAGAGCATGTGTGCTAGAGTTAAAGGAAATTGGGAGAACCATTTGCCTTTGATCGAGTTCTCCTGCAACAATGGTTATCATGTTAGCATTGGCATGGCACCTTTCGAGGCACTGTATGGACGCAAGTGCCGAAGTCCATTGAGCTGGGATGAGAGTAATAAGACTATGGAAGTTGGACCACAAACCTGTTGAGGACATGGCTCAACAAATCAAGGTCATCCGAGGGAGGATGAGAGCCGCTCAAGACCGACAAAAGAGTTATGCGGAAAGACTTGGAATTTCAAGTCTGCGGTAAAGTCATGCAGAAGGTATCACCAATGAAGGGTGTGATGCGCTTCGGCAAACGAGGAAAACTGATGTCCACAGTACATAGGACCATATGAAATCCTGGAAAGAGTGGGAAATCTCACTTATCGGCT
Source organism: Hygrophila difformis (assembly GCA_030278955.1). Lineage (NCBI taxonomy): Eukaryota > Viridiplantae > Streptophyta > Magnoliopsida > Lamiales > Acanthaceae > Hygrophila > Hygrophila difformis. The sequence continues at coordinate 14,710,318 of JAOANR010000002.1, read as the reverse complement.
AGCGTTGCCACCACAATTTGCTCGTGTTCACAATGTGTTCCACGTCTCCCAATTGAAGAAGTATGTGCACGATCCGACCTATGTGCTCCAACCCGGAAGAAATTGAATTTGAGGATGACTTGAGCTATGAGGAAGTTCCGGTGCGAATACTTGACATGAAGGAGAGAGTAACGAGGAATAAGACCGTGAGGATGGTCAAGGTCTTTTGGTCTAACCACGAAACGGAGACGGCAACATGGGAATTGGAAGCCGATATGAAACAACGTTACCCGACCCTCTTCCAAGATGACCCGACCACAGCTATGGGGACATAACTGTATTCCTAAGGGAGGCAGGATGTAACACCCGAGAAAACATATTCAAATTGTTTTGAACTACGTTATGACTTGATCCCTTCACAGGGTACGTAGACAGCTTGGAAATCTAAATTCTAAGTTCAGTCACAAAATAAATCACAAAATAAATCACAAAATAAAAACATAACCAAAGGTATCCTAACGTTTAACTGGAGTAAACCGAAACACAACTTCGAGGACGAAGTTGATTCTTAAGGGGGGTAGACTGTAATACCCGGGGAAAAACGTTAAGAGGAATCGGAACTAATTTAACTAGATTAATTATGCCACGGAAATGCTACGAGCGTTAAACCCGAGTTCGTAACGAATTTCAGATAAAGATTTCGAACCGGAAACTACCCGAGGAGTCGAGCCAAACACGTAGAGGATAGAAAACTGATAGAGAAAAGAAGAAAAGACCCGACGGACCACACGAACCGCCGTACCGGCCGCCACGCGCTCCGCGCGCCGCCTCGCGGCCACCGCGCGGCATGAGGGAGACGCGTCCCAAGACTGGTCGCGCGTGCTCTGCGCGGACATCCCTATACGTGCGCGTCACCACCGCGCCAGAGGTGCAGGAGCTGTAAACTTTCCTTCCATGGCGATTTTCTTGCCAAAATTATGATTCCCTTTTATGGTAATCGGATCCCAGCCTTGGGAAAGGCTTAAGAACGGTTAGGGACGCCCTCATCCCCATTTTCACAGAAAACACAAGTCTCTACACTCTCATTCTTCCTCTCCAAGCCAAAATCTCTTCGAGTCCACTTTCCGGCGAGTATTCCGGCGACGACGGGGCGAACGGGACGAAGCCTCTGCCTTCTAGACCCTTGGTAAGCTATGGTATAGTGTTTAGTTCGTCCATAAAACTTAAAAACTCGAAATCTAACATCCTTTCCTTTGCTACGATTTCACGTCGGGGGACGAACAAAAAGCGATCAGAGAAGTTGGCCGTTCGTCGCGACCTTAGGACGTCCGGAAATCCCTTACAGCGACCCTATTCTCTAACTAAGTAAGTTAAGACCTTACTCTTCAATTTTTGTGGTTTATTGTCTTTTAAAACTTAAGATCTAGACACGTAATTAAAATCGGTTTTCAAAAATCCCTATTTTCGACCCATTTCAGAAACTCACCTAATATCCGATCTTTGGGAATTCAAACCGAAAACTTTTCAACATAGATTTTGTTCATAAGACTTTAATCTATCTTGTATCAAAATTTCAGCCATTTTCATAAAGGTTTGATACCCCAAATCGTACCGTAAAGTTTCTATGATAAAACCGAACGTTTGAAATCTGGACAGATTCATTGACTCGACTTGATGCATATTTTTTACCGGTTTCTATACCGATTCAACTTTGAATTTCTAAACAAAAGTTGTAGATAATTGAGTCTAGATTATGCATATAAAAGTTCATGAATTTTGGAGTTCATTTGGTATGTCAAAACGGACAAATTCAGAACCTGTTCCAAACCGATTTTTGAATCCGCGCGCAAGCAGCGTGTTGGTGTCGATTTTTGAACGTCTAAAACTCATTATTTCGAAAATCTTAAAACATGAAAGTTGTTCATTAAGGTGTTATCTACATTCTGTAAAAATTTCGGACCGATTGGATGTAAAATGAATTTTTAATCGGCGTTGCACGAAACCGTGTCAGAATCAGTCCTTTGGGCAGAATTCTTCTTTTGTAAAGATCTCGAAATTTGATTCACTTCGAAACCTTATTTCCAAAAACTTAAAACATGAAATTTGTTTGTATTGTGTACTTGAGCTACTGTGTAAATTTCAGAATTTTTGGTTAAAAGATGAATTTTTAATTTAAAAAGGCGTAAACTGTGACGAATCGGATTTTTCGAACTTGAAGAATACTCGAACTACGAAATGCGATATCGAATATTTTGTAAACGTTGAAACATGAACTTTCGAAAAATCCCATCACTAGGCTGAGCCGATCTTCATGCTATCATTTTTGAGACTGCCTCGTTAGTGGTCTCCCTACTATCTGAGATTGCCTCGTTAGTGATCTCGCGCGCTGTATTTATTTGGATTGCCTCGTTAGTGGTCCTACTATCTTTGAGACTGCCTCGTTAGTGGTCTCCCATTTATTTGGACTGCCTCGTTAGTGGTCCTACGATTTGAGATTGCCTCGTTAGTGATCTCCCCGGTATGGTGTCCTCTTCTTAGTTTGCGGGATAAAATATAAGACTTGTGTGCGTATTTAATTATGCTTAAATTTATTTATCATGTTTTAAATTATGCTTCTAAATTACGTTCTTAAATTATGCTTTTAAATTACGCTTTTAAATTAAGTCCTTAAATTATGTATTCTCGTCTTGAGTAAATTAATCGTGTTCTTCCGCTGCGAGTAACTATGAATTTTAAATTAACTTTTAAATTAATTTCGTAATGCATGAAAAGTGTAATTTTAATTAAACACATGTAACTCCTTAAATTGTTTAGTTAGGGGATTAACTTACTCGGTATATTTTTATACTGAGTTAGCTATCAGTTCAACTAGAAATGCCTCATGCACTTGGGGGAAAACTTTTATGAGCATTTTCATTCATTGCATTTTACAACTGTTTTACCGGGCCTGTTGAACCCGAGGTTTGGCCGTGTTGGCCGTGATTACTTTCCACTGCATTATTTACTCTTTGATATGCATGGATGATTGCTATTCTGTATTTTGAAACTAAGTATTGTTATTATTCCGGACTCAATGTTGAAATGTTTTTAAATCTTTTACGTACCCATAAGCCTTGCATTTCCTTGGTGAGCTCGGGAAGCCGTGTCTTGCTAGGGAGATGTGGCGGTGACATCCCGTCCTGGGTTATCAAATCCTGGGTGTTACAGATTTTTTTACCTGTTGGACCTCATGGTATCCTCCTTGTGGAACCGAGCTTTGAGTGGAAAGAAATGGAGAAGGGAACTGATGAAGGAGACTGCAGAGGGGACAATGGAGCGCGATTTGAGGGAATAGACAAATGATTTAGACAACGATGGGGGACCGCGAGGTAAAGAATGGGTATCGGTGGATGGAGCCATTATCTAGTTGGGAGCCACCATTTTCTCTATAAGACCCCCTCCCTCATCCAAGCAAGACTCGCCCATTTCCTCCATTTTTCTTTTTCATCAGCTCCAAATTTGTTCTGTGGAGTTCTTGTTTCTCGTTTTAAAGTCCCACAGGTGGAGTGTTAGCAAATTAGTCTAGTAGGAGTATTTTTGGTAAGATTTATTTAAGTTGAGAACTTTAGTGATTGTCTTAGTTAGAGAACCATTATAGCATATAAATTAATATTAGAGTATTTTTCTTAGTCACGTAGCTAAAGGATATCTGCTCGTAGCCTGTGCATGAGTCATCCCCATTCCGTCTACGGTGACTGTAAGTTGATTTTTACTCTTTGGAGTAAAGCCCAATTTATTTTAGCTTAAGCATAAATTTTTAAATACCGTTTTATTATTTTTTAAAAAAATTTATGCTTATAGCTCCCTACTGCTTTTGGATTATTGGTATGCTCTTCTACTATGCCTTACAACTTCTGCAACTATCTACAAAGTCCGACGGATTTTGAGCTCATTGTTATGAGGGCTGGGTCTGGGTATGGGCCGGCTGCCCAACTCCTACGTTGTTGTGCACTTAATCGCCACACGAGAACTCTTGGGGCTAAGGAAAGTGTGCGGCACCTGAACAAAGCCCCTTGTTAGCTCAAAAGTAATCCATGCCTACCCCTGGTGTGGAATTCTTAATAGAAATAGGTTGTAATACCCGAGAAATCAACATCGAGTATTAAATCCGAAAAATTAATTAATTGAGTTAATTAATTGGATTTAACTATCGCAACCGAAATAATTCCGGGAGAGCGGAATTAAATATTTTCGCACGATAGCAACTCGAAGAGAGTTATCGGAGTATCCAACAATCGGATAATCCAATATGATTTTTTTAAAAGAACAAAAATCATATTATAAAAAAAAAAAAAAAAAATATAAAAAGGGCCGCAGCCTGTGGTGGCGCGGTGGCCGCGCGGTGGCGCGCCACCAGCGCGCCACCATGCAGGGGCTGCAGCCCCTACGCGTTCAACGCGTTTTGGCGAGGTGAGGGCTTCTACTTCGAACTTGGATGCATGGAATCGAGCCACAATCATGGTCCAGACCCTTAGGAGTGTTTGGGGACTCTATTGGATGAATTTGGAAGTCTCTAGAAGGCTTACAAGTTGGGATAAGGTTGGATGCATGTTCTAGAAACATTCATTGAACACCTTGGGAATTTGGTGGGATGAATGTGGATTAATGGGGTGAAATTTCGAGAATGACTGCATTGAGTCATGTCTAACCTTCCCTAGGGGCTTAATGTCAGTCATTAGGAGCATTAAGCACTCTAGATATCAACAAACCAACCCCAAAATCACCCTCCACTCCCTTAATCCGAAAATCAGTTTTCTCTTGGAGTGTTGAGAGTTCTTTGAGTGTATTCATCTTGTTCTTGGGGCTTTGGTCGAGTTGAAGCATTCCAATCCCTTCTCCTACGTCTAGGTAAGGATTCTAATCCAATTCCTTGTTCTTTAATTCGAATCCTAGGCCCTAACATCAAGTTTCTATCAAACACCTCAAAATAGGATTCGTTCGGTAGATCTCGGAGGTTTGAGGCTGTTCCGGTCGAGTTTGAGGATTCAACCATTGAAGTTTTCGACACTCCACCCTTGAGAAGTAAGTTAATGATGTGCATGTCAATTTTTAGAGTGTTTGGTTGAGTATTCTTCGAGATATGGTTCGAATTCCATCTAGTGCCAAATCTGTATTTTAGGGTTTCTTCCGAGTATGTTTTCTTGTTGTGCTTTTCTCGCCTAGATCCGTTCACTTTTGGAAGAACTTGTCTAAATGAAAAATGTTCCTAATGCTTTAAAGATGACGTCTGTAAATTTTCATAACTTTTGAAATTGATTTGGTCGACGAAATCAGATCTGGTATTTTCTGCTATGTTTGATGACAGATTCAAGTTCCGAGCATGTTCAGTTTTGTGGTTCCTATTTCTCCTAGCTATGGTCATTTTTGATGGTCGACTTCTTCATGAAAATTGTTCATTTATGTGTCTAGTTCACTCCTGTTAAATTTCAGAATTTTTGGATCAATATTCGAATTGTTATGGATTTTTGAGTAAGTTGTGGTCGAATGAACAGTGGTATTTGCACCCTTTTGAAAACAAGTTTCTGAAATGCATTTTCTTGAGTGACTTAGAGTCCGAATTTGCTAAGGGCTATTTCTGAGAAAAATGTTCATTTTGATGTCGCCTAGCACCTGTAAAATTTTCAGAATTTTTCACAAAGTTTTACTACATTTCCTAATTCGATTTTGAAAACTGCTACAGTGTAGTCTTACCGGTGAAATTTGGTTTCGTACGTTTCGGTAGTTTTTGAGTCGATTGCTACTCTTTTACGAATCCTATGAATTCTGGAAATGTAGATATATGTTGTGATGATTAAAATGTGGTTTTGAAACTTTGTGAGTTTTGATCGAGTTAGATGTTCAATTTAGAGGGTAAGTGCACTTGGCGTGGGCTCGTTGGGCCGCCCCCTCTTTTTGGTGGCCAAAACGGCGCCAATGAAATATTGTTATGTTGCGTGATTGTATGAGTCTATACTCCTAGGTGTATCCGTAGGGGTTACCTAGGGCTCCGGAGTGTGTCTGTATAGGGTCCGCTGCTCTCACATTGTGGATACCGTCGGCTTGTGGACATAAGTGCCCAAGCGGGTAATTGATCCCAAAACGGCTAAGGCCCTGGATCGTTGATACCGGCAGCTTGTGGACATAAGCGCCCAAGCGGGTAATGTTTTGGATGTCCTCGATCAAAATGAACATTGGTGTGGTAAAGTATAAAAAGAAATCCCCGTAAATTATTTTTTTACTCGTTCGTTAGATTAATTCCTAACTTTTTATTACTCTTCTAAATCTTTAAATTTTGTTATGCCATCCGTTAACTTACTCAGTACCGTTTGTACTGATAAATTGTTATTTCCTATTTTCGCAGAGTAAGTGTTGGCGTATTGGGATGGGACTTTGCAAGATTAAGGACTTGTCGCATTTTATGATTACTTTAAATTTCTGCACTTTGGACTTTACTGTTGGACTTTGGACTTTGGTTTTGGCCGTATGTTTGGCCCTCGTTTTTATTTGTTTTAGCTTCCGCACTGATTATTACTGTGATGCATGAGATACTCTGATTTTAATTCGGGCATGATTGAATAGTTTTTAAATTGTTTTGAAAAATTGATACAACTTAGCCTTAGCATTTTTCTAGATGAGCTCGACTTGGGTCGGGTCTTGTTTAGAAAAGTGTGGCGGTAATGCCCTGGCCTGGGAAATCAAATCCGGGGTGTTACAAAGTGGTATCAGAGCCCGAAAATTTTCAAGCTATTATTTTTCGGCCCACTATAGAGGCCCAAATTATTTAATATTATTTTTAAGTATTTTAAGTATTATTTCCATGGAAAAAGGGAATTTTATTTTTGAAACCCATGGAAAAGTATATCTTGCAAATTCGACAAGTCTTAAAAACTTAGTACTATTTTTGGGGGGTAGCATGTGCATTAACAAATTATTTTCATGTGTGGCATATCGCTTAATGTAAAATTTGCATGATTAGATGGCCGACCCGAGGTTACAAGATTCCATCATGCGTTTATTGTGCTCCATGTCGGATATCACGCACGAACTTCGCCATATCTCTAGGGATGCCGCAAACGATAGAAATAGGATTGTGGCTATAGAGGAGAGGATGGAGGCTATGACCATTAGGAGTACCCAGATGGCTGCTCGCCATGATGCTCTTGCGGCCGAGTTCGAGGATTGCCGACACCACGTGCATATGCTGCAGGGACGCATCTTTGCGTTGGAGGAAGTCATTGTTGGGCTGCAAAACCAGCTTAACCCCGAACCCGAGATGGAAGAGGAGGAGGAGTTTGACCCCGACGAGTTCATCAACGTTGAGGAGGAAGAAGAGGACCCCGAGGAGGTTGTGGAGAACCCTCCACTGCCTCTTGATACCGACGAGGAGATCGAGGCTGATCGCCGGATGCTTGGCTATTCTCCCGACTACTTGATCTAGACTTTATCTTGCGTTCTATCTTGTTGGACTTTTACCGCTTTTCGCTACTAGTTTCCTATCATTTCCGTATTTAGTATTATCGCATATTGATTATCTTGATGGTACCACATTTTATGTAGTGGTGACCTAGTAGTATTTGATGTAGTAGCCTTGTTATTAAATCGTTATCATCTAGTGGAATTTCGTATTTAGTATTCTCTTTCCTTTTCTTGCCCATGTCAGTGATCTTTAACACTTAGAACCTTTGAGACTGAGTTCTAACCCTAGTCTAACTTGACTATTAACTTTCATCTAACCGCGAATCTAACCTCTGCGTACTTGATCATCAGAATGCCGCCCAGAGGGAGACCTAGAGCTGAGATCCCAGTGCATGAGAACGTTAATGCTCCAGCGGATGCGAACCCGCCGAATCCGGGAGTTCAAGCTAACCCCGCTCCCAACGCCCTTGATGAGAGGTTGAGGACAGTTGAGCAAGTCCTCGTTGCTCTAGGAAATGCTGAAGTCAACCGAGCTCAAGCAGCAGTACCACCCCCAGCAGCTCGCATAAACTATCTGGCGATGGTGAACCCCTACCAGCCGCCTCATTACGAAGGACAGGAAGACCCCGCGAAGTTGGAGGATTGGCTGAGGACTTTTGATAAACTGCTTACTGCCATCAGGTGTCCCGCGAATGAGAAGGTTGGCGTAGCTGTGTACTACCTGAGAGGAGAGGCTGACGAATGGTGGCAAAACCACCAAGAAGGACTTGCTGATGGTGAACATGCCTACTTCTGGGAAGAGTTTAAGGAGATGATGAGGGAAAGGTTCTATCCCCTCAGCATAAAGACTGCTAAATATGAGGAATTCATACATCTCCGACAAGGCACTCAGACAGTTCAAGAATACTATGCGAAGTTTAAGGAGCTCGTCCGATTCGCTCCAAGGCTGGTACCAACCGATGCTGATAAAGCCCAGAAATTCGAGATGGGGCTGAATCTCAGCATCCGAGAGATCTTGGTTGGCGGACAGCACACTACTCTGCAAGCTGTTTACGATCGTGCAGTAGCAATTGCGCGAGTACAACAGCTGAAGCGCAAGGATCATGGAGAGGCGAGCAAGGGCCTAAACAATTTCGATAAGAGGAATCGGAACAACAACTCTGGAAATCACTTCAGAAGGGGGAATGACCAAGGAAGGAATGATGGTCAAAGGAAGCCGGACAACAGAGAACTTAACCGAGGAGGCCAAGGAGGTTGGAGGCCGGATAACCAGGGCGCCTTCATACCCAGATGCCGGGAATGCAACCTTCCGCACTTGGTGCGTGAATGCCCAAGGCCGGGCCATTGTTACCGGTGTGGCCGAGAAGGTCACATGAAGAAGGAATGCCGGACGAGGGAGGACCGCATTGAAAAGAGATTGGACCTGATAAACCGTCCTCAGGGCAACAGGCCAGCCGGGCCAAACCAGCAGGACAACCAAGGGCAGAGATTCCCGCAGGCACAGAGGCCACCTCAGAATCCAAACCAGCAGGGGAATCAAGGGAGGCCAGTAGGACGCCTGAACGTGATAAATCAAGCTGACTTAGCTGCTCAAGGCGACGTGATCGAAGGTACGTTTACTGCTTTAAGCGTACCTGTCAAGGTCTTATTTGACTCAGGAGCGAGTTGCTCTTTGATTTCCACGAGAACTATATCTGCGTTAGATCTACCAGCTCCGAATAACATTAACTTAGGAATCCAATTACCATCGGGTAAGATAGTATCGTGTTCCAAACGATATGACGGGATCCCGATAGTAATCAAGAACACTGAATTCTTTGCGAATCTCATAGAATTTGACCTTAAGGATTTCGACATCATTTTGGGAATGGACTGGTTGACGAGGTACAAGGCTATCATCGAATGCCAGAAGCAGAAGATCTCGTTGGCGAAGAGTCGCGAAAAGAAGGTCATTTACTATATGCAGCCTCAGAAGAAGGGTGCCAAGATAGTAAATGCATTAAAGTTCTGCAATCTCATGCAGAAGGGATACCAACTGTACGCGTGCTACGTGCATAATCTGGAGGGCGAGGAGAACAAGATCGATAATATCCCCGTCGTGAACGAATACCCAGATGTCTTCCCGGAGGATATCCCAGGAATGCCTCCTGAGCGAGAAGTGGAGTTCACGATCGATCTCGTGCCCGGAATCGAACCGGTGTCAAAGGCACCATATCGCATGGCGCCTGCTGAGATGAAGGAGCTGAAAGAACAACTAGAGGAGTTGTTATCCAAGGGATATATTCGGCCGAGCACATCACCGTGGGGAGCTCCAGTCCTGTTCGTGAAAAAGAAGGACGGCGGACTCCGATTATGCATCGACTACCGAGGTCTTAATCAAGTGACGATTAAGAACAAGTACCCGCTACCTAGGATCGAAGATCTCTTCGATCAACTGAAAGGAGCGTCGGTATTTTCAAAGGTTGATCTAAGGTCGGGATACCACCAATTGCGTATCGCCGAGAACGATATACCCAAGACAGCTTTCCGAACAAGATATGGACACTACGAATTCACCGTAATGTCCTTCGGTCTGACTAATGCTCCCGCAGTATTCATGAACCTCATGAATAGCGTTTTCCGAGAGTTACTAGACACATGTGTAGTCGTATTCATTGACGACATCCTAGTTTACTCGAGGAATGAGGAAGAGCATAGTAGTCATTTGCACCAAGTACTCGGACTTTTGAGGAAGAATCAACTCTACGCGAAGCTGTCGAAGTGCGAGTTTTGGAAGAATGAAGTCGCTTTTCTAGGACACATAGTATCGGCTAAAGGAGTATCAGTCGACCCGGCGAAGATATCAGCAGTGTCTGAATGGCCGGCACCAACAAACCAGACCGAGGTAAGAAGTTTCCTAGGTCTAGCCGGATACTACCGAAGGTTCGTGAAGGACTTTTCTAAAATTGCGAGACCGATGACGCAACTGCTGAAGAAAGGATTGAAGTTTGATTGGACAGCTGAGTGTGAGCAGTCATTCCGTGAGCTCAAAGGGAGACTCACATCAGCACCGGTTTTAGCATTGCCATCAGAGACTGAGGATTATGAGGTGTATAGCGACGCCTCGAAGGAAGGTCTTGGTTGCGTGCTAATGCAAAACCAAAGAGTGATTGCTTATGCATCTAGGCAACTCAAGACGCACGAGGTAAACTACCCGACACATGATCTGGAACTGGCAGCGGTAGTGTTCGCTCTTAAGATCTGGCGACACTATCTATATGGACGAACTTGTCGGATGTTTACAGATCACAAAAGCCTCAAGTATATATTTACTCAGAAAGAGTTAAATATGAGGCAGAGGAGATGGCTCGAGCTGATCAAAGATTACGATCTGGATATAGCCTACCATGAAGGCAAGGCGAACGTCGTGGCGGATGCGTTGAGTCGCAAGACGAGACACACGGCGAACACACTCATTCTACCTTCGGGACTGTATATGGACCTAGCTAAGTTAGATACTGAACTAGTCCATTATGGAACCGTGGTGGAGACAGTGAACGCCCTAACAATTGAATCTACCGTATTTGACGAGATTCGAGAAGCCCAACCGGACGACGAGAATCTCCAGAGGATCAAAGGAAAAATAAGTGAAGGAAAGGCGGTAGGATTCACGATCCATGAAGACGGAAGTGTTCGTTTTAAGGGAAGATGGTGCGTTCCTCATAAGTGCGAGGAATTGAAGAGGAAGCTTATGGAAGAAGGCCACAGTACACCTTATTCAGTCCACCCTGGTGGAGATAAGTTGTACAAAGACTTAAAGAAAATCTATTGGTGGCCGCGGATGAAGAAGGATGTTGCCGACTTTGTGGCTAAGTGCATAACCTGCCAGAAAGTGAAGGCAGTGAGGCAAAAACCGCTAGGATTGGTAAAGCCATTGGAGATCCCAAGCTGGAAGTGGGACAGCATCTCCATGGATTTTGTTTCAGGGTTGCCAAGATCTCCCCGAGGAATGAATAAGATTTGGGTAATAGTTGACCGGTTAACAAAGGCCGCCATTTTCATACCAATGAAGGAAAATTGGTCGATGGATCAACTAGCTAAGGCATACATCGAGAATGTGGTCCGAAGGCACGGAGTACCGCATGATATTATCTCAGACCGAGATAGTAGATTCGTCTCCAACTTCTGGACTAAACTACAAGAAGCCTTAGGAACCCAAATCAAGATGAGCACAGCATTTCATCCGATGACGGACGGTCAGACTGAGCGCACGATTCAGACGCTCGAAGACATGCTAAGAGCGTGTGTACTCGAATTCAAGGGAAGTTGGGAAGACCACTTGCCGTTGATTGAATTCTCGTACAACAACAGTTATCACGCTAGCATAGGCATGGCACCGTTCGAAGCGCTTTACGGACGGAAGTGTCGTAGTCCGTTGTGCTGGACGAAGGATGACGATTCGGTAGTTGTTGGACCGCAGCTCGTTGAGGATATGAATAGCAAGATCAAGGTGGTTCAACAGAAAATGAAAGCCGCGCAAGATAGGCAGAAGAGCTACGCCGACACTAGACGGCAAGAGTTAGAATTTGAGGTGGGAGACAAGGTTATGCTGAAAGTATCGCCCATGAAGGGGGTGATGCGATTCGGTAAACGAGGAAAGCTGAGTCCTCGCTACATTGGTCCGTACGAGATTTTGGATCGTGTAGGTACCTTGGCTTATCGTTTGGCACTTCCACCAGAGTTGTCGCGAGTGCACAATGTATTCCATGTTTCTCAACTGAAGAAATATGTGCACGACCCAACTCACGTGTTGCAACCCGACGTGATTGAGCTAGATGATGACTTGACATACGAGGAGTATCCGATCGAGGTACTTGATGTCAAGGAAAGGGTCACAAGGAACAAGACTGTGAGGATGGTGAAGATCCTATGGTCGAATCATGGCACCGAGGAAGCGACGTGGGAATTGGAAGCGGATATGAAGCAAAGATATCCCAACCTTTTCCAAAGCGAATCAGGAACAGTTATGGGGACATAACTGCAGTCCTAAGGGGGAGAGGATGTGATACCCCGCGCAGAGTCGTCGCATACGAGGTAAGAATTTTAAATTGCAAGCCTCAATAATTTCTTTGTGCCAATTATTAATTTTTCCGAAGTGCGACCCAACTTCGAGGACGAAGTTGATTTCTAAGGAGGGTAGACTGTAATACCCGAGAAATCAACATCGAGTATTAAATCCGAAAAATTAATTAATTGAGTTAATTAATTGGATTTAACTATCGCAACCGAAATAATTCCGGGAGAGCGGAATTAAATATTTTCGCACGATAGCAACTCGAAGAGAGTTATCGGAGTATCCAACAATCGGATAATCCAATATGATTTTTTTAAAAGAACAAAAATCATATTATAAAAAAAAAAAAAAAAATATATATATATATAAAAAGGGCCGCAGCCTGTGGTGGCGCGGTGGCCGCGCGGTGGCGCGCCACCAGCGCGCCACCATGCAGGGGCTGCAGCCCCTACGCGTTCAACGCGTTTTGGCGAGGTGAGGGCTTCTACTTCGAACTTGGATGCATGGAATCGAGCCACAATCATGGTCCAGACCCTTAGGAGTGTTTGGGGACTCTATTGGATGAATTTGGAAGTCTCTAGAAGGCTTACAAGTTGGGATAAGGTTGGATGCATGTTCTAGAAACATTCATTGAACACCTTGGGAATTTGGTGGGATGAATGTGGATTAATGGGGTGAAATTTCGAGAATGACTGCATTGAGTCATGTCTAACCTTCCCTAGGGGCTTAATGTCAGTCATTAGGAGCATTAAGCACTCTAGATATCAACAAACCAACCCCAAAATCACCCTCCACTCCCTTAATCCGAAAATCAGTTTTCTCTTGGAGTGTTGAGAGTTCTTTGAGTGTATTCATCTTGTTCTTGGGGCTTTGGTCGAGTTGAAGCATTCCAATCCCTTCTCCTACGTCTAGGTAAGGATTCTAATCCAATTCCTTGTTCTTTAATTCGAATCCTAGGCCCTAACATCAAGTTTCTATTCAAACACCTCAAAATAGGATTTGTTCGGTAGATCTCGGAGGTTTGAGGCTGTTCCGGTCGAGTTTGAGGATTCAACCATTGAAGTTTTCGACACTCCACCCTTGAGAAGTAAGTTAATGATGTGCATGTCAATTTTTAGAGTGTTTGGTTGAGTATTCTTCGAGATATGGTTCGAATTCCATCTAGTGCCAAATCTGTATTTTAGGGTTTCTTCCGAGTATGTTTTCTTGTTGTGCTTTTCTCGCCTAGATCCGTTCACTTTTGGAAGAACTTGTCTAAATGAAAAATGTTCCTAATGCTTTAAAGATGACGTCTGTAAATTTTCATAACTTTTGAAATTGATTTGGTCGACGAAATCAGATCTGGTATTTTCTGCTATGTTTGATGACAGATTCAAGTTCCGAGCATGTTCAGTTTTGTGGTTCCTATTTCTCCTAGCTATGGTCATTTTTGATGGTCGACTTCTTCATGAAAATTGTTCATTTATGTGTCTAGTTCACTCCTGTTAAATTTCAGAATTTTTGGATCAATATTCGAATTGTTATGGATTTTTGAGTAAGCTGTGGTCGAATGAACAGTGGTATTTGCACCCTTTTGAAAACAAGTTTCTGAAATGCATTTTTTTGAGTGACTTAGAGTCCGAATTTGCTAAGGGCTATTTCTGAGAAAAATGTTCATTTTGATGTCGCCTAGCACCTGTAAAATTTTCAGAATTTTTCACAAAGTTTTACTACATTTCCTAATTCGATTTTGAAAACTGCTACAGTGTAGTCTTACCGGTGAAATTTGGTTTCGTACGTTTCGGTAGTTTTTGAGTCGATTGCTACTCTTTTACGAATCCTATGAATTCTGGAAATGTAGATATATGTTGTGATGATTAAAATGTGGTTTTGAAACTTTGTGAGTTTTGATCGAGTTAGATGTTCAATTTAGAGGGTAAGTGCACTTGGCGTGGGCTCGTTGGGCCGCCCCCTCTTTTTGGTGGCCAAAACGGCGCCAATGAAATATTGTTATGTTGCGTGATTGTATGAGTCTATACTCCTAGGTGTATCCGTAGGGGTTACCTAGGGCTCCGGAGTGTGTCTGTATAGGGTCCGCTGCTCTCACATTGTGGATACCGTCGGCTTGTGGACATAAGTGCCCAAGCGGGTAATTGATCCCAAAACGGCTAAGGCCCTGGATCGTTGATACCGGCAGCTTGTGGACATAAGCGCCCAAGCGGGTAATGTTTTGGATGTCCTCGATCAAAATGAACATTGGTGTGGTAAAGTATAAAAAGAAATCCCCGTAAATTATTTTTTTTACTCGTTCGTTAGATTAATTCCTAACTTTTTATTACTCTTCTAAATCTTTAAATTTTGTTATGCTATCCGTTAACTTACTCAGTACCGTTTGTACTGATAAATTGTTATTTCCTATTTTTCGCAGAGTAAGTGTTGGCGCATTGGGATGGGACTTTGCAAGATTAAGGACTTGTCGCATTTTATGATTACTTTAAATTTCTGCACTTTGGACTTTACTGTTGGACTTTGGACTTTGGTTTTGGCCGTATGTTTGGCCCTCGTTTTTATTTGTTTTAGCTTCCGCACTGATTATTACTGTGATGCATGAGATACTCTGATTTTAATTCGGGCATGATTGAATAGTTTTTAAATTGTTTTGAAAAATTGATACAACTTAGCCTTAGCATTTTTCTAGATGAGCTCGACTTGGGTCGGGTCTTGTTTAGAAAAGTGTGGCGGTAATGCCCTGGCCTGGGAAATCAAATCCGGGGTGTTACATAGGTGAGCGGACCTTTTTGGATATATAATCCAAGTCGAGAGGTGGGTCTCGAGGAAATTTCTTACCTCCCCACACCCTTGCGTGTATGTGAGATTTGGGCCCCGTTGGGGAACCTGCACATCACAATGGCTGAGACACTACATCTCGGTAACACATGTATTATTTATTCCCGGGTTAGATTAATATTGACTTTATGTATAAATTATTCTCCTTTCAGCATGCCTTATTCCATAACTGTTCTTTTTAAATTATTTTTGCAACCCTACCTCCTCCGAGAGTAAACGTCTACTTACTCAACGATTGTTTTCGCTGACTCTATACTTTTCACTATTTCCTTTCAGGTTTTTGAATCTGCAAGGCATCATTTGCACGGGCACGGATTTGGGGTATCATTCACAAAAAAAAAAAAAGAAATGTGTATTTTTGAATCCTCCTTTCGGATAAAAATATGCCACTTGGCATAGATAATCATTTATCTAGCATGAACAATTATTTGGGATTTATCCCACATATGAATATTTTGTGTCTTATATTTCTGAACAACCACTCCACGTTTTAAAAGTATTTCTTTTCAAACTCGAGGAAATTACCTCTTTTAAAGTAAAATCTTCCATGGATTTATTCCATTACTATCGTTGAGCTCACTTGAGGAATGCGTTTCTCCGTTTTGGTTGTACAATCCAACCATTTTTATTAAGCTTTTTTCATACTTTCCATGTATTATAAGCTTCTTTGCGAATTATATGCTAGCTTGTTCGGAACGTGGTTAGCATATGCATTCAGCCATAATATTCCGCAAATATTTATTCTAGTCTTAGCGTATTTTCGGACATCCGGAATACGTGACGGTAGCACTCGCCCATTGTTCCCGCATTTTGCTTCTGCTGTTCATTAGGGAAAATGGGGGTTTTACAGTTTGGTATCAGAGCGTTTTGCTCTTGGAATTGTGCATCTGAAAATTTTAAAATTCATACACCAGAATTGTTTTAAAAAGCCTTGTGGCTAATCAAGTAGTGTATTAAAATTTTTACACGAAAAAAAGCATTTGGAAGCATTTGGATTAGCGCATTTAAGGTACTACAATTTTTGCACGGAAAATTTTTTTGAAGGGCCATTTTTGCTCTATGAAGTAGTGCAATTAAATTTTTAAAATTTTTGCACGAAATTATTTTGAAAAGACTATGCCAAGTATTTTTAAAGTTATATTTGGGGATGGGACACACACACATATGCATATAGGCACGGGCAGAATTTTGGATTATTATATAATTCTTGACAAGGATTTTCCAAGGTATCAGACTCCGAGCTAGAGTCTCTCTCTGATTATCTTATGGCTACTTTGCTAAGTATTGCCTTAGTAGATACCGCTAGACGTTTCTTAGGTAATCTACTGGTAGTGTACTAGTTTCTTGGCTTCTCAGTTTCAGTTACCTTATTACGTAAGATGATGCCTACTCATGCGATGGCCTTAGTGCTATCTACATTTATGCCTTAGACAATATAAGATTATGCCCTTGACTTAGCACGATTTAAACGTTAACACGATAACCGTGCGAATGATTGGAACTAAGAATTTTCCTAAATATCTATACGGTCTTAAAGATAAGACGTGAGTGCTATGAAAGAGCACCAAGGGACTTTAGACTCACAACGAGTTTTATCAAACATTTACGAATTTCCCTTAAGTTCATATGTCTATTTGGCAAGGAAAGTTGGATATTTATTTGGAATATTCTCAATGAAGCAAATGCCCTTAACCATGAGCTTAAAGGATAACCTCAAACCTTTATGCTACTCCTTTAGCTCGATAAATTTGCAATCCAATCTCTGTTGAAGGACCTACTACCAGAGGCTTCGTTGAGTTGCCAGCCTGATAATAAGAAGTTCCTCATAAACATTATAGTTGTTGAAATTACTTCGTATCTACCTCGATAGGATTTCCAGATATGTAATTTAAATAAATTTTCCTTTAAAATGATACAAGAGTCTATAACCCGGGGATTTTATTTTCTTCATATTTTTAAAAAGAAAACTATGGATTGTCAAGGAAAATGTTCGTAATCAAGAACAAAGAATTAGTACACCCAATAAATTTTAGATTTCCTAATTATGGGAGACGATCCTGAGCCGCGAACTATCATCATTATTTAATTAGGTGATAACCCACCAAGCAAGAATATCGTGAAATCTTATCATTAAAATTATTAGTCTTGGTAAATAAAATACCTAACAACGAGGTATAGTAAGATGGATACTTACTATAAATTTCATAGGCTGAATATTTGAACCTAATCTATTATTATATAATGCGATATATTTGTTTTTCGAAGCCTTATCTAAATTGGACATGTCCTTGGTCGGATAACCATAAGAGATATTTAATTAACATTTGGAGATTCCAAGTGATGGGAACTTGGAGGTAATTGGAAGATTCCTATTTGCACACATTAAGATGATTAATGTTTAACCCTAGACGAGAATACTTCCGGTTAAAATAAGATGAGTTGGATTCCCAAAGGATTTAAAATTTATCTATCTTATGTCGAACCCGATGAGCTCACCATAATATTTTTAAGATTAAGGACGCTCAAAGTGTAATAAATAATTGAGGACCAAGTACCAAGAAAAGATTACCAAGTGTTTTGACATGGATAAATAATTTTATTGTGAGCAACATCTGGAGAAGTTGAGATCTATTATGGATTAAGATGTACTTAAGAGAACTCTATAAATTTAAATCGAGTCCACGGAAACCCCAACATGGGAATATACAACATACCAATGGATTTTTCCCTAGGCTTATTCTGGACACCCTTGGGGCGTAATAAAAAAAAAATGGGTAATCGAAGAACGATTTATCTCCAGACCCTAGGAAAGAAATAAAGAATGGAATGGTTAGCCCATTCCACTAAGGAAGGTGCTACAAGACAAATTTGACCAATTGACGATAATTATTGAGGATCAAGAGAAAATTTTTAGGACCATCAGTAAATTAAAATTGATGAAAACAATAGAATGATACCTGTAATGTGTAACCTGAAGTGTTTAAGCGGATATGAATGATAAATATCCGAAGCCGACTACAGAGAGAGTTATAAAGAATAGGTAACCTGTCAAAAGTTTTCAATAAGGATGGAATCTATTAAAATATACCCCTAATTATAAATTTACCCTAGTTTTGTCTCGAGGCTTCGAGGACGGAGCCTTATTTTAAAGAAGGTGGACTATAACACCTCGTAAAATTTTTAAATAGAAATTTAAATTTTAATAAATAGATATTCAAAATTTTTCCTAAATTTAATTTTTACAAGAGAAAGGGAAATGATATGTTTTCGAAATGTGAATTTATTTAAGTCGAACCTAGTTATGAACTAACTTTAAGGAATTAAAGCTTTGTAAGTGCAGAATCATTTAAATTAATTTATAAGTATTAAGTTATATTGTATTGCGAAATATTTAAAATCCATATAAATTAGTTATTACTATTTAGTTGGAATTTAATATAATTGTCTAGTCATTCTTAAACCTGAATCCTCGATAATGAATTCAGGAAGGTGATTTGACTACAAGTGAGGCTTAATTAAGTTAATATAAATAGTGAGATAATTAATTTATTAAAAATGCCAGACTTTATTATTAAGTGATAACTTGTTAAATTTATGAAATACCAATTTGAATTAATTTAGTCAGAGCATAATAAGTATTCATTTGTAAATCCTTAATCCTTAATCAACAGTCCAATATATTTAATTTCTAAATATACCATGGAGTTCCCGAAAGGAGGTTTAGCCTCAAACAATGTTTACTTGTTAGAGCCTTGGGAGCTCAAGATTAATATATTAAATTGAAGGATTTGGACAAACAAGTGCTGAGTTATTTTAAAGCCATAAATCTAAGATCAACAATAAAGCATGATTAAATCCGAATAAAGCGATAATGATTTTAGGACAAATATATTTATCAGACCCGTTAAGTGTTAGATTAAATAATAGTGGGCATGGATGAAATTATAAAATTAGTCGTATATGGCTTAATTAGAAATATATTTAACCAATTAATTTAGGGGAAATCAAGGTCGGCTCCATTATTACCAAGTTGTTCCAAATAAAAGGATTTTAAGACTTGGACTAATTTTTGCTAATGGAAGAAATTAATATATAATTTAAGTCTATTAGATTAAATTATGAATATAAGATCATTGGAGACTTAAATTAAATCTTTTGATACCCAAGGTTAGTGGATGGATTATAAGAATAAGGGTCATTGATGGAATGGTTAGACCCATAAACTAGTCATTTATTGATTAAGCGGTGAATGATCGGTTGAGACGATGATTACTTGAGAATTAAATTATTAATTCTATCTTGGACCAAGTTATGGAATTTACCCATATGGTTAAATTAAATGCTTGATTAATTATTAAAAGAATCCTTAATGCCTAATTGTTCCAAGATTTAGACTACTTTACTAGTAAGACCAATTGTTAAATAATTTAAGTACTTTAATGGGATTGGATTAAATATTAGACATGGAGTGAATTATAGAAATTTAATCATTATAATTAAAATACATGATCCATTTATTTATCGGGGATTGTCCGACTCTTAATTAGTGATGATACCAAATTGCAGAATGTGGAGACTGAGATTACTCGACTAACGGTATCGAATTATTAAACCCATAATCCGGATTAGTTAATTAACTAAGTCCATGTATTAAGATTAGTGAATTTGGCCCAACCAATTAGGTCTTGGAAGAGTCCAATAAGCAAGAGGAATTAAGTCTGGCCCAAACAAACCCTAAGCCCAACCCATGTCTAGGCCCAAAGAAACATTAACCATAACCCTAATGACTGCTGCTTTCCGGCGCCGCCAGCAGGTCGCCGGCGAGCCGCCGTCCAACGCCTCCGGCAATCACCCCATTGTGCCGATTTTGGATCTCCAGCCTTCACCACCACCTCCCGGCCGTATCCCTCCACCACCGCGAGTCGCCGTCGCCGTCCGCTGCCTCCCCAGACCACAAATCGCCACCCGCCGCCGTTCTCCTCCATTTCCAGCTATCCCAGCCTCGCCCTCGCCGTCGACAGCCCACCACCGCGGTTATCTCCTTCTTCCCCAAGTTCGACCACAACAGACCACCATTTTCGCCACCACCACCGCGAGCTCCTCTCCTTTCCCATCTCGCCACCGCCGGCCTCCACCACCATCTTCCATCCCAGAAATCCAAATCCACAACACCAAATCAAAACCAAAACAAAAAAAAGAGAATGGAGGAGCCGAGAGAGAGAGAGATCCGAGGGAGAGATCCGAAGAGGGAGAGAAAGAAGGGAGGAGGCCGCGGAGCCACTGCCGCCGTCGAGCCGCTCAGCCGCTCGCCGCTTGCCGCCCGTCGTCGCCGCCCTTCGTCGCCGCCTCGAGCGCTGCCGAGCCACCGGAAGTAAGTAAGGGGCCGGGTTGAAGGTGGGAAAGGAGAGAGAAATGGGAGAAGAGAAGAAGAGGTTTTTGAGTCCGCACACGCAGTGCCCGGTCAGGTCCTGACAATAATCTTTTTTGCCAGCCGCCAAAATTCCTTAACTTTTGTACCCGAAAAGGCGAAAAAGGCCCTGGTTCGTGTGTTGGTTCGTATACAAACCGGGTTAGGAAGCACGATCCATGGGATTAATTAGTAAGGGTGATTAAGAACAGTTGGGTCGTCTTCAACGCCAGGGACCGTCCACGAGCCCTGAGTGTTGAAGACGAACCACGGTACTATGTGGCAATGGATTCGTGGTTTTTTAAATTGACCACGGTCCATATGGTTCGTCACGAACCTTTGCCCAGATGTGGGGCTGGATTTATTCCCCATCAGGCATTGGGAAACGGGAAAGTGGTTCGGTAATTGAGATGGTTCTTTTACGAACCTAGTATTATTATCCCGATCCCGCCATGGTGGACAGAATTTATTCCTGACCACCCACCATGGATGAAAGAAAATTTTTGGATCTCTAAATTATCATTCCTGCACTGTCCAACAACATTCATATTTGGGAGGAGAAATTTATAGGTGAAGGGAGATTTATCTTCCGCATTTTGGGAGCATCCAGTGAGACAAAGAATTGAAGAATAAGGCTCCAGGGTACGACCACTTTCGGTAAGAGATTTATCTTTAAATTGTTGCTTTGAAATGGTTGTAAATTGTTAGTTTTCGTTTCGGATCTAAGTTATTTAATGTGTGTAGTGAGTGATGTTGGTTTTGTTAAGACTAAATTGTAGATCTATGGTTTCTTTAGCAATGGTATGTACTAATTTAGTTAAATTCGCTTTTTTAGTCATAATATTATATTTAGTAAATAATGAAAAGTGTTTTTTTTTGTAAATTCATGGTTGCGTATGATATTCTTTTTTATTTTATTTTACGTAACAGATTTTAAATTTTTTTTACTCTTTTGTTATTATTTCAGAATTTATGTTAATGTTACTATTATTATTACTTATTTTAGGATAATAAATATTATTGTTGTTTGTATTATTAATACTTACAGTATTACTAACAACTTAAGTATTTGTTACACTTGTGAGTTATATATTATTATTTTTATTAGTATTAGTATTATTATTAATTATCATAATTATATTAAATAAGTAATTTATTATTGTTTGTTTTGTTGTGTTATTTAAATGTAAAATCTGTGGGCTGTTGTAATTTGCGGTTCGTGGTCCTAGAGCACCACTGGGACGTGGTAATCTCTGTGTTCGTGATCCATTTGCAACCACGAACCACGAACCACAGGGTCCGCGGTAAACTATCAGGTTCGTAGTCGGTGTGCGCACCACGAACCTATAGACCACGAACCACAGGTCCATGTTAAAATACCTGTGTGGTTCGTCCTGCTGGCCGCCCACGAATCTGTTGGTTCTTGCACGGTCCTTTCCAGGAAATTATTGGTGTTATAGTGGAGATTAGTAATTACTGTTATTAATAATAATAGTGTTATTAATAATAATAGTCTTATTGGTGTTATCATTATTATTACTATTGTTATTATTACTATTATTATTGGAATTATTATTAATATATTGTAGTTTATAATAATTAAAATTATTGTTATTACTATTAAATATATTTTAGTATTGTAATATAATTTATCTACACTTTATTATTTTTTATTGTGATCTTATTTAAGTGTATTAATACATCGGTAAAATTGTTACGTTGTTACTTAAGGGTGGGTGATCCACTACACAGAACAATGTCTTGGCTTGAGCGGCTAAGCGGTAGCACATGGTACCAGGGCGAGTGGCATTCACACGACGAGGAAGAGCGAGTTCTGAACCGTAAGTTTTATTTTTACACTGCTAGTAAAATCTGTTTTAACGGATACACTGTACTGTGGTGAAATACGTCATCTACATATTATGTTGAAGTAATTTTATAAGGTTTACATGTGTTTGTGAAATTGGTTTTAATATAAGGGATACAAGATACACAACACTCAACAAATTACGACGCCGAACGAAATTTTCCATTCGCCAATTTAGAGTCGGGAAGTGTGATGGAGAGCATATTTGGCACGACCCCGACAATGAATATGTTTGGGCATGCAAATGTAGCCGGGAGCAGCCACGGGTACGGAGCGGTTGGTGAAAATGTATACGAAAAAAGCGCTATGTGTAATTTTGCTGGATATCCGAGCAGTGTTATTGGTGAAGGAGGGAGGCATTTACAATACGATGAGGTGCCGGAGCCGTCGGTGAATCTGGGCGGAGATGCCGTAGAGCATGGCAATGCGGAGGATGCTGGAAATACAACACGTGCTGAGGAGAGTAGCTCGGGATCGGAGGCTGAAGAGGATCCAGACCCACCCTTGCGTTACGGTGGTGTGGAACAGTATTACAATATCCTCAGAGACCAAGAGCGGAATAAGGAACGGGTCAAGAAAGAGGGGCGGCCCGGGCTGCAAGCAGGGCATAATCCGGTTTGGCCGAGGACTGAAGATGCATACATTGTCCCAGAGATGAGTCATGGGATGTGGAACCTTCCGCAGCCACACTTCGACTTACCAGAACGATTGGTCGACGAGCACGTGGACGAGACTGTGGACACATCATTTGCAGTCGGCTCAGTCTTCCCAACTAAATCCAAATTACAAGAAAAGCTGACAGAATATCTTGTGGATGCTAGGTGTGGTTTCGATACTCGGACGTCGGATAAGTCGAGGTATTGCGTGAGGTGTAGGGTTGATGGTTGCGAATTTCAGATGCGAGCAAGGGGAACGACATCGCTTTGGACGCTGTACAGACTGGTTCAGCATACGTGCAGTGCAGACCCAGACAGGCCTAATCCGACGACACTCCCATTGAGACATTTGGGCAGCTATTATGCCGCAGATATTGTTGTCGAGGAGAAGACGTTAAAACCTTTAAAGATTCAGAGAATGATACAGAGCAAGGGCGTCAATGTCTCGATCGGAATGGCCCGGAAGATTAGGGACATGCAATTTGCTCAATTTTTGGGGATCACGACAGTTCTTTCAAGATGATCCCTTCGTACCTACACATGCTGAAGGAGTCAAATGCAAATACGGTGACGGATTACGCGGTGGACATGGAGGGGAAATTCGGGCTTGCATTCTTTGCACTGGGTGCCTCGATTGCTGGATGGCCACTGATGCGGCTTTTCATAGCGATCGACGGGACACATTTAAAGGGCAAGTACAAGGGTTTCCTCTTCGTGGCGGTAACGAAAGACGGAAACAATCAGTTATTCCCGCTTGCATTCGCTGTTGGGCCCACCGAGTCAATTGAGACGTGGCGGTGGTTTCTATTGCAATTACACCGGGCACTACACCAGCAGAAAGATGTGTTGATTGTGTCCGATGGGGCGAAGTGCATTGGAACTGCGATTGAGCAGGTGTTACCAGCTGCACGCCACGTCCTCTGTAGGTTCCACATAAAGTCCAATCTAGCTCGGTATGGGAAGAGAGTGAAGGAACTGTTCACATCGGCTGCCTATGCATAAAAGAATTCAGATTATAGTCATCACATGGATTCGTTGAAGCAGCAGTGTCCTTCCGCATATACGCATCTACTGGAGAAAGTAGGGGAAGCGCAGTTTGCGTGTGTGAAGTATCCTGTTCGTCGCTATGACATGATGACGACGAATCCCGTAGAGAGCATGAACCACGTATTGAAGTGGGCGCGAAGGTTGCCTGTGTGTTCGATGCTCGACGTCATTCGTGCAACTATTGCTGATTGGTTTACGGAGC
The DNA here is from genome assembly GCA_030278955.1 of Hygrophila difformis. NCBI lineage: Eukaryota > Viridiplantae > Streptophyta > Magnoliopsida > Lamiales > Acanthaceae > Hygrophila > Hygrophila difformis. The sequence continues at coordinate 14,685,847 of JAOANR010000002.1, read as the reverse complement.
GGCACAGCGCTGCGTTGAGTGGTACTACTGTGTTGACTGACTACACACTGTTTGCTTATTGATTGTCATTGTGATACTACAGGCCATACTGATACTGTGCACACTGCTTCCTTGCGGGGGAATGCAACATAGGCCTGGGAGGCATTGGTAATCAACACATTTCGAACCACGAGCACCACATTTGGTCTGGGCGGCATTGGTAATGACCGTTCAGAAAATTATCGCACAGGATGGTTAAACAAGCGGGCAAAAGTTAAACATAGCCCGCCTGATTGAAAACATTCGGGCAGCTCGAAGAATGAAAGAGAGAATATTATGAAATATTACCCCTAAAAAAGGAGTCGCTCAGCTCGGAGGGGCAAGCCTTGGTGCGAGGTATTAGCCCTCAAAAATGGAGGCTGAGATAGGTTGAACAGAGGGAGAAGAAATGCAAGGGTTACAACAGTAATTAATACACTTACTATTAGTATTAACACTATTTCTATTATTATAAATATATATTTAATAAAACTGCAATTATTAATATTACTTGTAAAATTAATTTTGCCCCCTGTAGGGTTACAACAGTAATTATATCGGCGAGGAATGAGAGGACTCGGCAATTATCATATATCTGCTCCACCACACCGACCGCCAAGTTTTCAATCTCAGCGGCATTTGGCATCGCCCAAGTCACAAAGATTGTTAAGAATGTGATACTGTAGGTTTTATTATTATTATTATTATTATTATTATTATTTGTATTAATTGTATTATTACTATTCATATTATTAGTGTTAATTTACTAAAATATTTTGATCGCCGTTTTTAATATTATTTTGTAATGTTTACCTGTAGGTATTGCCCAAATACAATATTTGGACATGGACGACATTCGTAATGACAACATTGGTCTGGGCGGCATTGGTAATGACGACAGTTCGAACCACCTCCCCTATCATAACGGTCAAAATGGAAGCGGGTGCACCAGGATAGGGCAAAAAGCCTCCCTTTTAAAGATCATCTGCAAACCTCTCGAGGTGGAACAATGGGCATGCATGAAGCACAATGCTTCAAGCACAAGACTTGAAGCATCAACCAATGTAGTATGGCCTGCGTGGAAGGTAATTTTTTATTAACAGTATTTGAGTCTTATTATTAACATCATATCGCCTACACAATGTTTGCTTACAACCTATCATTGTGGTACTACAGGCCATACTGATATCGTGCAAACTGCTTCATTGCGGGGTATACAACATTGGCCCGGGCGGCATTGCGGATCAACACATTTCGAACAATGTCGTGATACCGTCTATGTGCGGACAGGTGGAACATTGGGCATCGGTATGGGAAGTATTGGAAAATACAACATTTGGCATGGGTGGCATTGGTAACGACCATCTTTGGAAGCACAATCACTACATCAGGATGAATGTGATGATTGTGACATTCCACATATTACCCCTTTCGTGTAGCACGAGTATAGCCTGTCCCACAACGGTCGTGTTGTGACATGTTAAACACTGGGCATGCATGAAGCTCAAATACACTCGGAGTGTCAAGCCTTGGTGGGAGGTATTACCCCTCAAAAAGAGAGGCTGATAGAGGTTGAATATAGGGAGAAGAAATGCAAGGGGTACAACAGTAATTACTATTCATATAGTAAATTATTATTATTATTATCGTTAATGTCTTATATATTCGTTCACAGTTTTTACTATTATTATTAAGACTATTGGCTTATATATTCTGTATGTTGAACTACAGGTTAGTGTTGCAAGTTCGTAGTTCCATTTCAGTTGGTATGGGAGGTATTGGAAAATACAATCGGAGTGAGATGAAGGAAAAACTAAAGTCGGCATTTTCCCCGTGGAAGGTCCAGAATGACGACACTCGGAGGGGCAAGCATTATCGTGGTGTCCATCTAGAATTAAGTATGTCCTTTGGATACAGAAAATTAGCGTGCGTCTTCTTAACTGTTATTATTATTATTATTATTTGGCCGCTTATTAATATCATATTGTGCACAATGTTTGGCTATGATAACTGTAGGTCATTGTTGAAAGTCGGCAAATTCATTTCGGAATCACAAGAGCAACATTTGGGTAAATTTTGCCACTTGGGACACCAACATTTGGCAGTTCCACTTCAGGGGAGTGGGAGGTATAGGTAAGAGTGCCACATTCGGAATCACAAGAGCTGCCGAAGATGGTGGATGGGGTGGCGGCAAGTTGAAAATTGGGCATACACGACGTGCCAAAAGAAATTGAGCGGTTCAGTGGACAATGCGAGATGCCATGGGAAAAGGCTAGCAGCGGATTGATCACAATATCAACTCAGCGTTGTAGTTACCTTCATAAAGATTCAGCTGAAAAGGGAAATCCCCTATATAAATCAGACCATGAGTGGGTGTAATGTGACAAATGCAGAAAGTTGAGGAAATTGAGCGGCATCATTGACATCATGAAGTTACCTGCAGAGTGGTTCTGTTACATGACGCCTTTCAGTGGACAATGCGAGATGCCAGAGGAAAAAGCTAGCAGCGGATTGATCGCAATATCAACTCAGGCGGCCAGAGTGGTTCTTTTATGCCGGAAATATTTGGAATACAATATTTGGAATGGGAAGTATAGGTAAGAGTACCACATATCGGAACATTTAGTATGGCCTGTGGCGCCAAAAAATTACTACAGAGGATGGCTGAACAGGCGGGCAGAGGTTCAAAATAGCCCGCCTAATTGAGAACATTCGGGCTCCTCGAGAAACCATCACTTGGAATGGACTGCATTGGTAATTTTACAATTTTCTACATAACATATCTATATTGTTATCATTATTCAGACTATTGGCTTATATATTCTGGATGTTTAACTGCAGGTTACTGTTGCAAGTTCGTAGTTACATTTCAGTTGGAATGGGAGGTATTGGAAGATACAACATCAGTGAGATGGAGGAAAGACGAAAGTGGCAGTTTCCCTGTGGAAAGGCCGGAATGACCACACTCGGAGGGACAAGCATTAGCGGGGTGGGTCCTGAAAACATTGTAATTTTTACTGTTATTCATAACACATAACATAATACATTGTGAATATATCCGAAAATAAGTAAAAAAAACGAATTATAACTGTACTTCTCGTCTTGTGCCCTCAAAAAATCATAGAACTCACAAACAAGACTTCACGAATTTGTAAAAGTAACTGGAGAATAACCTCAAGTAGATCAACGGTAACGACCAAGGGAAAATGTTTGGTTCCTCTTCCAGGTGGCCCTTCGCGAAGGTCGTGCCTTGTGGTGCAAGTGGCCCCTTCCTCTGAGACCCCTGTACTTCTTTCCAGCAGAGGTGAGCCCTCGGAGCTCCCTGTGCCTGTGTACTGGGTTGCAAATCCAGTTGATTCTTGGATCATTGCGAATGGTAGTATGAGCTGGATCAACCAATATTACCGCAAAGTACTTGTACGTTGAGTCCTCGTTGTTACAGTAAGAGTTCAAAACCCTAAGGCCCCAAAGTTCACTGCCAGCACGTTTCTCCACCACGGACCTCTTGCTGCGCTGGCATTTCAGCTGAGTAACACCTTGGTTGGTGGGCTTACCATGTACAATCCCCTTTGGAACTGGCCTCTTCCTTCCACCAAGTCTAACACGGACACGGGAAACCACATACCCCTGGTTTTCCTTGTAGCCGAGGCGTCTGGGCTTATCGGGGCGAGTAAGGTGGGTGACGCGGACGCCCGCGGAAAGCTGACGATACTCCCAACAACGAACCCTAAGGCCCCCAAGTTTCCTGCCAGCACGTTCCTCTACCATGGACCTCTTGCTGCGCAGGAATTTCAGCTGAGTAACACCCTGGTTGGTGGGCTTACCATGTACAATCCCCTTTGGAACCGGCCTCTTTCTTCCACCACGTCTAACACGGACACGGTAAACCACATACCCCTATTTTGCCTTGTAGCCGAGGCGTCTTGCCTTATTGGGGCGAGTAGGGTGGGTGACGCGGACGCCGGCGGGAAGCTGACGATACTCCCAACAACGAACCTTAAGGCCCCCAAGTTTCCTGCCAGCACGTTCCTCCACCACGGCCCTCTTGCTGCGCTGGCATTTCAGCTGAGTAACACCTTGGTTGGTGGGCTTACTGAAACTTTTGACAAATTTCATGGTGCAGCCGGGGTAGACAATTCAATCTTAACAGACATCAGCGCTCAATACTTAATATAGTATCATTTATTACATCTGTCTGACACACTGAAGGTCCCCGGCAACGGCGCCATGAAACTTTTGACAATTTCCCACACGAGTATTTTCTAAAATATATCGGGTTTGAATTTATTAAAAGAAAAGAGTTATGATTCAGGGGAAGAGGTTTAAGGATATATTTCACTTTTTGTCACTCATGTGGGAAACTTTGATTCCAAATGGCGCCATGAAACTGTTGACAAATTTCATGATGCAGCCGGGGTAAACAATTCAATCTTAACAGACATCAGTGTTTAATACTTAATATAGTATTATCCTCGGCATGAAACTTTTGACAATTTCCCACTATATGAGCATTTTCTGAAAAATAATAATCCCAGTTCAATTTTATTTAATGAAACCAATTTATGAGGATGGAGTTGGGATTAGGGATATATTTATAGGTTGTCACGTTTTTATTACTCGTGTTAAGAAACTGTGCCCCCGAAAGCGCACGGTGTCAAAAATTGCAGTAATTTATAGTAAGACCGGATCGTTCACTGGAGGATGTGCGATAGAAGCAGGGCCCACGTCGTTTACTAAGATTTTCCACTCGGTTACTCGATTCAAGTTTTGTAATGGTTTCTAACAACTAATTGACAATAATTTAAACTAGACTATGGAAGCAATTAAAGATTATTCTACAAAGCATGGTAAATTTAGTCTAAAAACGATTAAATCTATTCTAAGAAAGCAATAAGAATTATGCTAAGAAAAAAGGTAAAATTATTCTACGAAAGCAGATTTAAAATGTGACAGAATGGACAGGGAGAAAATAATAAAGATTGGACAAGATTCAGATGAAACACAATTAAACTTCCATTTTAGTACACACATCTTTGTTTGGGATAATCCTTTCAGTTAGCTAACTCTCATGCTTCCTATACCATGTTCCCTTTAACAGACAGGTACTTACAGTAAGGATTTACATGCCTTAAGACAACAAAATCTAAGATACCACAGATATACAACTGCCTAACACATCATTAGTTGACATGCCAAGTACTTCTATCACCTCCCTTGTCACACCCAAAGTCCAAATCTAATCCCGAACTAATCCATAACTCTTAAACCTTACAACCGGCGGCCAACATCTAATTCTTCCGAGTGACCTCTATGAAAGCATTTTAAAGAAAGCAGTAAAGAAAGCATTTAAAAACCTATCACTCGGAAGTCTTAAAAGTCATCTCATTCCGTTAGTATAAAAGAGCCCCTGGTCTTGGTGACCAGATGCAGATTTAGAACTTCCCAAACATCAGTAAGCCACAGGGCCTATATCATCTGGTTAGTTATGAGTTACAAACATGAGTGGAACAGACCTATGAAGATCTATTCCGAATGTACTCACTCAAGACTCAATTTTAGGGTTTGGCGGGAGAAGATAGTGGTTGAAAGAATACTCAACCCTACCTTAGAAAGTAACCAAGGCCTATATGTTGTTCCTCTAATATTATATATCACATCTTATCTGAATCCAATTGGACACTGATTCAATGCAATACTTAATAGAAGATTTCCAACACACAGTAATTTTTGAGAAACAAATAGATGTTTGAAAATCATTCCCTAAACAGGTACTAAACTCTCAATTAAAACACGGATCCTTTCAGTCTAGGTGAGACCTAATCGCTAACTCTGCTTCTAAGTTCTCAAAATCAACCCCCAGTAGAATATGAATTAGTCATAACTGTGAAATTATCCCTTACTCAGATCCGGGTTTTATAAAGTGATTTTGTGGAAATTTATTGTGCAACATTTGATTTAAATCAAGACTTCTATATCCAAGGATAAGGATCTCCAAAATATTATCGACCACAATATCTACATAATAATATCATGCATACATGTATATGAGAAGCAAAATAAAATACCCTAAAATATATGGCGGGGTTAGACAGAATTTGTTACACAAAGATGGATTAGCCTGAGGTAAGAAGAATTTGGCTAAAAAGAGTGCCAGAAATAATTGGGGTTATCCGGACTGCAAACATCTGCTATCCGGCTCCCAAGTATTCCAGATGGAATGATTTTTAGACAGTGGAATGCTTTAAGTGACAGTTGCCGCTGTCATCTTAGAATTCTGTCATCTGTGAATTTGGATGAAAACCCACATGTTCTATTACTGCAATAATTATTAGATAACATTGGCATATATCGTCTAACATTACTACAGCTCTAGATTCAGGTTTGAAATTAAGATAAAGAAAAGAAAATTGTATCTAATTAGGAGTTGGCTGAGTGACTAATCGTTATCCCTGTGAAGGGACCTTTTCGCCGTAGCTTCCACCAACCACTAATCAGATCATGCAAAATAACGAGTAATAAGTAACACACAGAAGACGAGCTAATCGTTATCCCGGTGAAGGGACCTTTTCGCCAACATTGATCTGTGATGTTCCTTATTACCCATTCATACACACAATACACAGAAAAGGTAAAATTAACAAAAATATTTTTGGTATTGTGTGAGTGTTAATCACACAATAGTATAGACACTAATGAGTTGAGATGTGTAATGGATGAAATTAGATGTAATGGGCCTAAGCCCAATACACCCATGCAAATTACACAACTCAGGAAGATAAAGTGTTTATGGAGTTTTAAAATAGAAGGAAGAAAGCAATTCGGTCTACTAGGTGAGGTGCAAATTAGACCGAATTGAGGATGCATGAGGGATGAAGTAATACCTTACCCAGTTAATCCTTGTAAAGACATGAAACATCATCTAATTTGAATTGTCGAAACAATTCGGTCTAAACCGAATTGGACAATTCGAATTGATGAAGTCATTCCCTCACTCAAATTTGGCTAAAGCATTTACCCCAAATGAGGGTAATTCGAATTGCCAAGTCAATTCGGCCTAGACCGAATTGGCAATTCTAATTGGTAAGAGACAGAAAATAAACTAAGGCATGAGGGGATGGAATGCATACAATATGGTGAACAAGGCCAATTCGGTCTATGGTAGCAATTCAGTCTAAACCGAATTGCATAGACCGAATTGCTTGTGCACCATATGAGGAGAATTTTTGCTATGTAATTCGGTCTCATGGGCAAAACCGAATTGCCTAGACCGAATTGCATATATATTTTAAATAAGGCATTCAACAAATATTTTTGCCATGCAATTCCATTCTCATGGGCAATTCGGTTTAGAAACCGAATTGCCTCAAATCGAATTGCATGTCATTTTCCACATAAGTGTGTTTTTGTGCTCACAAGTACAGGTTCGGTTTACACTGTGTGGTCTATGATGGATGAGATTTACCTAATCCTTCATTTCACATCAGTGTCACCTCACAGCCACACTAGTGAGCAATTTAAGGAAAATAGCATAGTAGGGTACGTGTCTAGCAGGCATTTGGCATGAATTAAACCATATTTCTACAAACAAGACATCAAATATTAAAGAACCTAACATACTAAGAAAAATAAGAACTACATGCATTCAAATAAGAACATTTACATTATCTAAGGCAACAATAAACTAAAATAAGGAGAAGAAACACAGCAGCAAAAGATATTAAATAAATTCTAACAACCCTAAAATCATCTAAAACCTAAGAACACTCATTTGAAGCTCTAAGGTGTAAAAACAAACCCAAAGCCCACTAAACATGCATTTATTGAGAATGCAAGTCAACTAGGACATAATAAATGTAACCTAGTTGAAACAAACAAACATTCTAATATTTATCGCTAAGAAAAGCATTAAATGAGTGCCAAAAACATGAAATAAAAACCCATTTCTGGATCTTTTCTTGTATTAACACTTGAAAGCAAATAAACAACCCAAAACCATCATTAACTTGAAGGTAGGGTTTATTCTAACTACAAAGCATTTAAAGTATATGGAAATGGCTACACTAAAGGTAGTAACAAGCTTCTATAAAAATAAACTAAGATCAAAAGCATTAAAACTAAACTACAAGCTTGAAAAATAAACTAACTAAACTAAACTACCTACCTAACCCTTAAGGGGTGGAAAACACTTTCTGCTCCTTCTTTTTGTCTCCCAGCAAATGTCAAAGTGTGTAAACCTCTTGATTGTGTTGAGGAAGGTCAGCTTTTATACTTCTTCTCGAAACCCTAGGCCCATCAGGGCCCATCCACAGTGCCATGCATTTCTCACGTGCTCACAGCTTCAATTGGATGCAATTTTGAATGTGATTCGGTCTCCTCAAGCAATTCGGTTTAGGCCGAATTGGTGTAATTCGAATTGCATGAGGTCTTCCTTCTTGATCTTGAGCATGAATGTGATATTCATCCATTAATTCGGTCTATGTATAGACCAAATTGGCCTTTTCGAATTGATGATGGCTCCTGTTTGGCTTCCTTGCTTTGAGGGAATTCGGTCTATGCAATCAATTCGGTTTAGACCGAATTGCATAGATCGAATTCCTTCTTTTCTTTTCGGCTCAGGGTCTTCTTCTTTCCATAGTGCAATTCGGTCTAAGGTTCAATTCGGTTTAGACCGAATTGCCACAGACCGAATTGGTTGTTCTGCTTCTCTTCTTCAACACTTGTTTCTTTTTCTTCTTCTTCTTTTCATCAATTCGATCTAATGAGCAATTCGGTTTAGGCCGAATTGCGTATAGACCGAATTGATCTTAACACTTAACCAAAATTTCAGTTTGTGGGATTTTCATTCTTTTTCCCATCTTTTTTTATTTTTGTGGGCTATTTTATTCTTTTGCCCATCTTTTCATTCCTTTTTCTTTTCTTTTTCCTTTTTTCATGTTTTTGGATTTTTCTAACACAAATACAATTAAAATTGCATATTTTTGTGTCTTTCATTACCAGCTTATTTTTCTTACAAACTTGCATTAATCTGTCGAATTCAACTGCTTTCTTATTGAAATAAGATGGGAATACGATCAAAATGTCCGTCTCAGACATGGAAATGGATTGGAAATAATGGACAATTTTGGCCATTATCAACATCCTCACATTTAATATTGATCGTCCCCGAGCAGTCAGAGTCAGTGCTCCTAAGAGCATGGACTCTGCACATTCAATCCATTTGCGTGGCTTCAAAAATTTCATTCCTTTTATATTGGGAGAAGACAATCAAAATTACAAGTATTAAACTCTCTTGATTGTAGTGTTTAATGAAATGACACTTCTCACTTGAATAAGTATACAAATCAATCATTATTGTTAATTCTTCCTGAATATATGTATATAAAATTTCATTGGTTTAACTCTTGAATTCAAGCATGACATGAACGTTAATCAATCAAAGCAGAGCGTCACATATAGTAGAATCGGAAAGTTCACTCACTCTCAAAGTTGGCGTTTAGACCAATTTGGTTCCTACGCTGGAAGTACTTTTTTCCAGTATGTACTGGAGTGTATTTTAACCATTAGATCACTACTTAAATTAATGGTTAGGATTAGAATAAGGGTTAAATATGTAATTCTAACTTTAATGTTAAATAAAGTGAAAGGCAAATGATTACTCCATACACATATTATTATCTCTATAATTTATTCTTACAAAAAAAAATTTCAAAAAATAAAGCAAATCCAAATTTAAAATTGAATCGTTGCATACCTTTAAAAAATCATAAGAAATTTTTTTTGAAGTTGAATTACAACTGAAATATGACATTCTGCCGGAAGAATCAAACATTCTGTATGTAAGCTTTAAACATTCTACTTCATTTACTTTGGCATTCTGTCTAAATGTTATGTCTTAAATAACTGAAAATAAAATCATCATTCTTAACATTCGATTCTCAAATGTATAACATTCTGTTTGCATGTGTGTAACATTCTATTATTATCAAATGTGTAACATTTTGTATGCAAGTATGTAACATTCTGTTTGTAAGTGTGTAACATTCTGTTTAAAAGTGTATAACATTTTGTTAGTAATTATATAACATTCTGTGTTCAAGTGTGTAACATTCTGTTTAAAAGTATATATAACATTATAACTTGACATTCTGTCAGAAGAGTCAAACATTCTGTGCGTAAGCTTTAAACATTTTGCTTCTTTCACTTTGGCATTCTGTCTAATTATTAAGTCTTAAAGTCTGTTCTAAAATAGGTAACATTCTGTTTGCAAGAATGTAACATTTTTGTTTGTAAATGTGAAAAATTATGTTCTCAATTATATAACATTCTGTTTTCAAGTATGAAACATTCAGTTTACAAAAAATAGCATTATAACTTGAAATATTTTATATTCATGTCATTCTGTCTAGTTATGTACACCATTATGTCTAATTTTAGTTGTCATGCTGTCATGTTATATGGTTATACTTGGACTTGAAATTTAATTAACAATCGGTTTTCTTCTCATCAAATGTAGGTAATGATTACTCATTATGATTACATGACTGAAAAAGCTGTACTGGCCAGGATAGGAACTCAATCGCGTTTAGACAATACTCTCATAATCAAGTTCAAATAAATTCTCCCATAAGCTTGCAATCAGACCAACTCGCCACCCACTCATTTCTTCAAATCGAGATCCCGAGGTCTTATTCAAGGTTATAACGGGGCATACGGTTGTAACATTAGGTAGCGAAGGGCATTATTGGGCTCAAAAGTGACACGAATCCATTCCACCATGACTTGGCATGTTTTTATTTAAAGTCTATGATCATCAATAATCCTTTCTTTCTTTTATTTTTCTTTTCTATTGCTCGACATTAGACTATGTCTAATTTGCTTTGTCAATTGCAATTTATTTCTGCTGAATAAAACTCAACATATTTCTCTTTTTCTTTTTCTTTTCCTTTCTTCTTCTCTTTTTTTTTTTTTATAGGTTTATGGATACCGATTTTTGTTTTTGATGATCATAAACTACAATGCCTTGATGGAATTGATTCGTGTACACTTGGGTTTAATTTTCTTGGTCTTTTTATAGAGTTGGGAATAATATAGTGGCTTCAAAGAAAAATTAGGCTTGTAGGCTCAGAATGGTTACTCCTAAAGGGAAAATATTTTTGGGTTTGGATTTCAAACGAAGGCCAAAACTTTTGGGTTTTTCTAAGTGCCTCGATCATATGCTCGATTTAGGGAATATGGCATGGTCTTGAATCGGTCCCAATCGCAAGTTCTAGTGTCCTTTAATCGAATTGATTTTCACACAACAAAAGAAATAATGATTAAAAATGACATAGCTCAGATCTCACATAGTATGGTTTGATCATGTCATACCTTTATTCTTAAATTTAGCCTTTGAAAAATTCTTGCATTTTATTCAATCAAATTCTCAACATGAAAATTTTGTTTTCTTCCAAGTGATCATATCATTGGATTTTTATAGCTCAAAACCTCAAGAATTTATATCATGCATAATTTTAATTGTTTTATCCCAATTTAATAGTTTGAAAGTTTCATCCTTAGCCTAAAGTCAACATGTGAATTTAGGTGACAGATTTTATGCTCGTTTTATGTCGGTTATTTAATTGAAAGCAGTAAAAAGATACTGTGAACATGCAAGCATGTTACAGCTTTTTTTTGGCGTGACAGTCGCTTATTCATCTTGGACTGCCACACATCTTTCTCAAAATATTTTTGAGAATTCAAGACGAAATTCTCTTTGTGAAAAGCGTGGAGGATTAATTCCAAATTACAACATTCCGACAATTACATCAGGTAGTTCCAAGGTTCGGCTTAAAGCTACGACCTTACTTACAGAAACCCATTAATATATTAGTTACAGGAGATGCTATACACTTGGATAAAGTTTCCACAAGGAGCATTTCAAAAGATCTCCTAAATGAAGTTTCAGTTTAATTTACTCAAAAGTGACTCTTTCCAGATGAGTCTGTCTTCCGCATCCTTCTTCTCCTATCCTTGGAAGAAAATCCTGCTCCAATGGACGAAGTTCGTCAGGCTGCAGGGCAAGCAGTAATCTCCCTCGTCATCCTAGTTCTCCAACACTTTTTGGCAATAGACTCTGGGTCCTTGGTCAATGAACAGATCAGGAGTCTCCAGGCTTTCTATCAACCATGCAAAGACGTTGTTGCCCACATATGCCATGACTGATTCGTCCGTCACCATTTTGTTGATCATTGCTATTCCCTGACGGACCTGTTCCTTGTCCAGCTTGCTAAGTAGCATGAATCCCCTAACAAAGATTGATGCTTTGTGATTGTCATCAATCCCTGGTTTCAGCAATTCACAGGCTCTTTCCTCATTGCCTGCTCCGAATGCTTGTAGGGCTGGTACGAACTGGAGGTAGTAGTTGCCCGCGTCGACACACTTCTGCATGAGTTCCTCCTTCTCCGCCTCGACTCCTATCTGCCACATCTTAACGATTGTGGTCTCCAGTTTGCATCTCTTGTATACAATGGGGAGATCACCAGCTTCCCTGAACTTCTTGCATACCCTTTTGACCGCGAAAACCTTTTTGATGTCATCCTCTCCTATGCGGGAGAGTATTTCTCCTAGAAGTTCCATTGGCAGGTCCAGTAGTTCAAGCCTTTCCTGTTCTGGAGCTGAATCCGGAAGGATGATGTCCCTGAAGAAGAGAAGTTGAAACTATTTTTAACAAATTTTTGATAAAAGTTTTCAAGTTGAAAATCAACATCCTCACATTTTGAGCTGTGCTCTAAATGTGAGTTAATTGATTTTACTTGAATTTATTGAGTTATACTGCATATTAAAGGACATGAGGTTAGATTATAGAATCTAACAATTATTGCAACTACAAAGTAAGAAAATAAGGGAAATAAGGGTCTTTGGACTCTTACAAATTTTTCTTAGACTAAAAATAGTCTAAAGATTTTGAGTGGTCAAGGGACCAAGAGAAAGGATTTTTATAGGCTATTGAGCCTATAAAAGAAAAGTGTATATATTTTTATCACTTTAAAGGTGATCAAAGGCATATGAAATGGGAAGATGTATATTTAATAATGAAGAATCAATACACGTGTAGAGTTATGCAATTACTAGCACAAGATGATGGACTAAGGGAAAAGAAAAATAGAGAAATAAACATACACATGCAAAAAGGCTATTTTTGGATTTTATGGGAAGTGTTGACTTGTTTATTTAATAAAGTTGGGGGTGTGAGTGGTCCCCCATTTGAATTTTTGTTTTGGGAAATGGGTATAAATGAGTGAGCAAAGTTGCTACACTTGTTTATTCCCCACATATCCCAATAATGAACATGTCAAACACTTAAATAAAAACAAAGCTCTATCAACTTTTGTCATTTTAAACAAAAATGCCATGCCAATTGTGTTTGAAAAACACTTGTCGGGAAAAATTTTGGCATGGTTTCCTCTGTAATACCATGTTTCCAGTGTATGCAAACATCAACTTTTCAGTTGAGTTTGCAAGTGGTGGTAAACAGGTACCCCACAGAATCATTTATTAATAGGGTTTCACAATACAGTACATGCAAACACAAAACAACAAACAAGAATAGTCCATTCACACCAGTATCATGCAAAATTTGCCAATAAATCATGTTTCAAAATGTATCAACATAGATTAGCCAATCTCATCAGTATGCATATCCAACAACATTATCAACTATCCAAAAAGCAAAATTAACACAGTGGTTGAAGGGAAGATAACCCACTGTGTTTACCCATTTTTACAGTTTTCAAAGAACAAACACAGGCAACACAGACAAAAACAATGGCAACACATATTCACATAATGAAGCAAAAACAAATTTTTAAGGGTTTTTGAAACCCAAATTTTCAAAATAGAAGCACCCATACACCACAAAGAACTTAAAAATATCAACAATGGCAGTTCGAACCAAAGCAAGAAAAAGCCCTAGTTCGCACTACTCTGTTCTACCCTATTCCGACCATGCCCAACTCTTTCCGACCACTCCCGACCATGCCCAACAAGAAGACAATCCTCATTCCCCTCCCCATTACCGATTTCGCAAGAACGAAGAAAAACGAAAACTGAAATCGCAAGAATGAGAGTGCGAAATCGAAAACAGGACACTTACCCGACACTCTCAGTAGGATTAGACGAAGAAGATGCCATTTTTGAAAGCTTTGGACGGATTCGAACGGGGTAAGGTACTGGTTCGAGCTCTGGTTTCGCGAGGAAGAAGGGTTCGCGAATGGAGGGAATCGGGGAATGTTCTAAGTGTGGAGAGTGAAAGTGAGGGAAAAGAGGGGGAAAAAGAAATATAAAGGGTGAGGAATATGGGGTAATTCGGTCTATTGGAGACCGAACCATCAATTCGGTCTAGACCGAATTGATGTGGTTTCCAATTGCTTGTGAGGGATTCGGTCTCTTAGGCCAATTCGGTCTAGACCGAATTGGCATGGAGACCGAATTGAGAGGAAAGACAAACAAACACTTACTGCAATGCGCTCTTTTGAAGTCAATTCGGTCTAGACCGAATTGGTCTAGAGACCGAATTGCTGTAAGAAGACCGAATTGGGTACTTAGAAAAAATGATGGGGGATGCTTTTGTGAGGCAATTCGGTCTATATGGGCAATTCGGTCTAAACCGAATTGCCTTATAGATCGAATTTCTCACTTGCAAAAGTAAGAATGATGCAATGCCTTTTGTAGATCAATTTGGTCTATTCAAAATCAATTCGGTATAGACCGAATTGCTATAGACTGAATTGCTACTTGGCCAAATTTACGCAAGGATGGAGCATGTGTCTTGGGAGGTCAATTCGATCTCTTAGGCCAATTCGGTCTAGACCGAATTGGCTTGGAGACCGAATTGGTACAAATTTCCAAGGCATATCTCCGATGCGATCTGTTTCAAACCATTCGATTTAGACCGAATTGATGTGCAAATTAGACCGCATTCAACACTTAGAAAAATTTTGAAATTTTTCAAATTTTACCATTTTCTGAAATTATGGACTTTCTCAGAAATTAGCATACTAAAAACACATATTTAAACAGAAATATTACTCTATAATAAATTGCTTGCATAAATTAGGTTGGATTAACACCC
The DNA here is from genome assembly GCA_030278955.1 of Hygrophila difformis. NCBI lineage: Eukaryota > Viridiplantae > Streptophyta > Magnoliopsida > Lamiales > Acanthaceae > Hygrophila > Hygrophila difformis. The sequence goes on along the minus strand of JAOANR010000002.1, from coordinate 14,670,720 downwards.
TCATTTTATGGAGTTATTCCGGATTTTAAATTTTCTCTAAATTCCGAAATTACTTTCCATTAAATTTAGTATTAATCCAGCCGGGAACCTGGTTTTTGGAGCTTTATCTTTCTTTTTGTTGGTTCCATGAATTCCTGCAAGATAACCATAAGAAAATTATTAAATTTTCTCCAAATATCAACATCCTCACATTTAGAGTCTTAGTACTCTAAATGTTTAGTTGATTTTTGGATACTTGTCCGAGAAAATGAATATATTATATAATAATAGTTATGTAAGTATATATATATTTTTATTGAGCATAGGCCGGCTCTGATATCGTTTGAACTTCTTTTTCGGGGTCGAACTGTCCTAGGTACTCCTTCAGTCTCTGTCCATTCACCACCAGCTCTCCCTTGTCAGTTCGAATCCTGAAAGCTCCACTTTCAAACATGTGCACCACTTCGTATGGCCCTTCCCATCTGGATCTAAGCTTTCCGGGGAACAGCTTCAACTTAGAATTGAATAACAAGACATGTTGGCCAACATAGAAGTGTTTAGACTTTATACGATGATCGTGTAACTTCTGGGTCCGCTCTTTATAAATCATCGAGCTTTCATAAGCTTGCGCACGTATTTCCTCAATTTCATTGAGGTCCAACTTGCGCTTACTCTGAGCAACTCGTGGGTCAAAATTAAGCATTTTTACGGCCCAGTAAGCCTTGTGCTCTAGTTCTACAGGCAGATGACAGGCTTTTCCAAAGACAAGCCTGTATGGAGACTGTAATACCCGAGAATTTTCCAACATAAAATAAAACAATAATTAAATAAATAAATAATAAATAAAATAAATACTATAAATAAATAAACAAATCCAGCAAATAAAAGAAATAAATAAAGATAAGGAAATGAGAAATGAGATTTTTACTTAAATAGGAATTAAAGGAATTTAATTAAATAAAAGGATGGATTAAAGGTAAATAAATTATACACCGAAACTCGACACTAATGAACTCGAGGATTCGAGTCCAAACATCCAATTAGACCCGAGAATAAATTTAGAGAGAAAGTAGAAACCCGAAGATACCCCGGAAATCGGAATTCGGGAGCATAGAGGGATAGAAACCCGAAAGAGAGGCGGAAAAGCACGACGGATCGCACGACCCGCCCGGACCGGAGTCCAGGCGTGAGTGGCGCGCTGGCCGCGCGGTTAATGGCCTTAGACCGCGCCACGACCGCGCCACTCTGGCAGCAACAAACCAAGCGAGATTTTCTCGCCCGAACGCGGATTTTTCGACTTTCGGTTGAACGTCTCTCGACCCAAGACCCTTGGGGTCAGATTTTGGACGCCCTAGGTCTTAGATATCTATAAATAAGACCTTCTAGGAGCTCCGAATACCTTTACGAAACCCTACAACTCTCTACACATTCGAAACCCTAAATTCGGAGTCGACGGATAGCACCAAACGGAGGCAGCAGCTTTGGACGAAAATCCAAGGGTCTCCAAATGTTGTGGTAAGCTCTGGTTCGATAAATCTCTTCACGTTAAATCCGAAAATTTGAAATTAGAAATTTACAAAACGTCTTGTCCGAGCAATCTATCTAAACCAAGATAAGCTAATCTATATACGTTATAACAGAAAATGGCGCCTAGGAGGAAACTAAGGAAGGTGAGTCCAAACGGCACTGACGCTAACCTGTCCAACACGCCCAACAACAGCGAAAGTCCTCAGAACCTAGGAGAGCAAGTGCCTCAAGCGCCCAATAATATGGAAGCACGTTTAAAAACGATAGAGGGATTCCTAGTAGCATTAGGAAATGCGGAGGTGCATAGGACATCTGCAGCAGTAACTCCGCCCGTAGCCCAAACCAACTATCTAGCGTTGGTGAATCCCTATCAACCACCACGTTATGATGGCCAGGAGGATCCCGCCAAACTAGAGGGGTGGATCCGTACATTTGATAAGCTCTTGGATGCTATCAAATGTCCTGATGAGGCAAAGATACGAGTAGCAACCTATTACTTAGGAGGCGAAGCCGACGAGTGGTGGCAAGACCTCCAAAGGAATTTAGAGGGAGCTGAAGAAGCTTATTCGTGGACTAAAATTAAGGAGGATCTAAGGGACCGATTCTACCCCATGAGCACCAAGGCGGCAATGTACGAAGAATTTTTATCACTGAAGCAAGAGGGACGGACGGTGCAGGAGTATTACACCCGGTTTAAGGAATTGGTACGATTTGCTACGAGGATAGTACTAACCGACTCTGACAAGGCTCAGAAATTCGAGATGGGTCTGAACCTTAGTATCCGGGAGATACTCGCAGTAGGACAATTCACGAACCTGCAGACGGTTTATGATCGTGCGGTAGCGGTTGCACGAGTCCAAGGACTGAAACGGTTTCTACACCCCGTATTGAATCTAGATCGTAGAACCCGACGAACGGAGAGGAGAAACGGTGATCTGGAAGCCACGCCTCCGAATTAGACATCCCCGACGTTCATAAACTCGGTAAGTTAACCTTACATGGTTTTGGGAGATTTTAAAACATTCGAAACCTAAAAGATTCAACAAGAACCATAAATCTGTCCACTTTTATTTTTCTACCGACGCAACAGATTTGGTGAATTTTTCCGACCCTTAAAACGAACTCAAACGGAAAAACTTAAAACACGAAAAACGTTCCTAAGACTTGGACCTAGCTACTGTAAAAATTTGAGAATTTTTGGAGTTGATTTGATATGTGAAAACTCGTTGAAACCGAACTGTTTGATTCTAGATCTCGAAATCTTGGACAGAACTTAAGAATGATCTTGATCACGTTTTTGACATAGGATCTAGGCTGTTTTAGATCTTTGGCCAAACATGAAAGTTGTAGATAAATGTCTTAAGATGATCCCTGTCAAATTTCATTAAATTTGGAGTTGAATTGTTATGGTAGAATTTGAAATCTTTAAACTGTGACATGTTAAACTCGGACAGAATTCTTCTTATGTGAAAATTGGCGATTTTGACCTACTTAGGTATCTCGGATTGAAAAAGTTAAAACACAAAAGTTGTAGATCTTGATGTTTCCGAGTCAGATATGAAATTTTGGAATTTTTGGAATTAAATCTGATTTTAGACGAATTTTAGAGTAAACTGTGATTTACCGAAACGAAATCTTGAAATCTTGTTGAACCATGGAATTAACCTTTAGGGTTGAGATGAGTTGAGATATAACCGAGTCACATCTTGATATCTTATGAAAATGGTGAAATTAGCCTTTAAGGTTTAAAGGATTGGGAATTCCTTTGAAATAAAATACGTATGAAATATCTTGCTTGCCGAAAGGCAATTGAAATATCCTGCTTGCCGAAAGGCAATTGAAATATCCTGCTTGCCGAAAGGCAATTGAAATATCTTGCTTGCCGAAAGACAATTGAAATATACTGCTTGCCGGAAGGCAATTGAAATATAAAGCTTGCCGAATGGCAAATGAAACATAAACTTGAAACATGAGACATGAGATATGAAACTAGGAGACTCGAAAATTGTTCCCTTTGGATTATGCTTTTAAATTATGTCCTTTAATTATATTGCTTTGCAAATTATATTTATGATCTTATGAAGTCTCTGTCGTTTGAATTATTGTTAGCATAATAAATTAAATTATGACGTGTTGTGCATATGTTTTCTTTAAACATTAAATAATGGCTTTGAAACCCCATAGTTATGTATGTGTTAACTTACTCAGCACGTAGTGCTGACCAAAACCATATTTCTTTTTCTTTTTCTTCCAGAGTTGAGAATTATGCATCGTCATATGCATACACGGGAAGCTTGGGATGATATATTATTTTGAATTTTTGTATTAGACTAGATCTTGCATGAACGGGCCTGTTAACCCGTGATTAGGCCATGTTGGCCCTATATTTAAATTCCGCTGCGATACATATATGTAAATATTATTTTTCCGCTGCAACTTTGATGTATTATTTTAAAATTATATATGAATGGGCTGTTTGAATGTTTTAAATACTGAAAAACCATAGCCTTGCATCTCTTTAGCAAGCTCGGAGAAACCGTGTCTTGCTAGGGAGGTGTGGCGGTGACATCCCGACCTGGGTGACCAAAAACCGGGGTGTTACAAGTTGGTATCAGAGCCCAGAATATTTTAAAGCTATCTATTTTAAAGAAAATATCTGATACCAAAGGTGGTATCAGAGCCCGGCTTATTTTTAAATTAGTATTTTTAAACCTATTATTAATATTTTTAAACCATTATTATTTTTTAATTATTATTGAAGCCCAAATTATTATTTTGAAAGTTTCCTAGCCCAAATCATTTTTGAGCCCAAATGATAATTATTTTTGACCCAATATAGAGGTCCAAGAATTTTAACTAATATTTTAAATTATTTTAAAGCATTAGTTCCATGGAATAAATTTTTATTTTTAAAACCCATGAAAATTAGAAAAAAAATATGTATATAGTGCATTTATTTTTGGGGGGATCATCATGTGCATGTGCATACTGCATTGCCTAAACTTAGAGAACTTAGAAGCGTGATATATTCTAACTTAGATCTCTTGCTACACTTAGATAACTTAGAGGCTTGACATCGAATTAGAAACGCTCACTAGAGACTGATCTTGCTGTAGTTCTAGATCTCATTCGTCTATGCGCACGCCTAATCATAACAATCATCGGCCTTAGCCATTCCTACCCGTTACGAATTAGAAAATTTCCTTATGTGGAACAATAAAAATCAAGTTTTTATTAAAACACTCTCTATTCCAAAAATCTAGTTTGGATTCCCAAACAACAAATCCATTTCAAACGCACGGCTCATTTAAAACTTGACCCGAACCTTCTTGAGAATTATGAATAGGCAGTTATGGGGACATAACTGAAGTCCTAAGGGGGAGAGGATGTGATACCCCGTAATAATTTATCTTTGGAGTTCGACTCGATAAGATGTATCCTAAATCATAAATAAACAAATTCAAATTGTTTTGAACTACGTTATGGCTTGATCCCTTTACCGGGTACGTAGGCAGCTTAGAAGTTTAATTCTAAGTTCAGTCACAACATAATAAAACAAACACAAGACCTTAGCACGAGACGAGAAAAGCCGAAACACAACTTCGAGGACGAAGTTGATTCTTAAGGAGGGTAGACTGTAATACCCGAGAATTTTCCAACATAAAATAAAACAATAATTAAATAAATAAATAATAAATAAAATAAATACTATAAATAAATAAACAAATCCAGCAAATAAAAGAAATAAATAAAGATAAGGAAATGAGAAATGAGATTTTTACTTAAATATGAATTAAAGGAATTTAATTAAATAAAAGGATGGATTAAAGGTAAATGAATTATACACCGAAACTCGACACTAATGAACTCGAGGATTCGAGTCCAAACATCCAATTAGACCCGAGAATAAATTTAGAGAGAAAGTAGAAACCCGAAGATACCCCGGAAATCGGAATTCGGGAGCATAGAGGGATAGAAACCCGAAAGAGAGGCGGAAAAGCACGACGGATCGCACGACCCGCCCGGACCGGAGTCCAGGCGTGAGTGGCGCGCTGGCCGCGCGGTTAATGGCCTTAGACCGCGCCACGACCGCGCCACTCTGGCAGCAACAAACCAAGCGAGATTTTCTCGCCCGAACGCGGATTTTTCGACTTTCGGTTGAACGTCTCTCGACCCAAGACCCTTGGGGTCAGATTTTGGACGCCCTAGGTCTTAGATATCTATAAATAAGACCTTCTAGGAGCTCCGAATACCTTTACGAAACCCTACAACTCTCTACACATTCGAAACCCTAAATTCGGAGTCGACGGATAGCACCAAACGGAGGCAGCAGCTTTGGACGAAAATCCAAGGGTCTCCAAATGTTTTGGTAAGCTCTGGTTCGATAAATCTCTTCACGTTTCAATCCGAAAACGGATTCTAACTTCGGTTCTTTTCTTTCTAGACCCCGTATTGAATCTAGATCGTAGAACCCGACGAACGGAGAGGAGAAACGGTGATCTGGAAGCCACGCCTCCGAATTAGACATCCCCGACGTTCATAAACTCGGTAAGTTAACCTTACATGGTTTTGGGAGATTTTAAAACATTCGAAACCTAAAAGATTCAACAAGAACCATAAATCTGTCCACTTTTATTTTTCTACCGACGCAACAGATTTGGTGAATTTTTCAGACCCTTAAAACGAACTCAAACGAAAAAACTTAAAACACGAAAAACGTTCTTAAGACTTGGACCTAGCTACTGTAAAAATTTGAGAATTTTTGGAGTTGATTTGATATGTGAAAACCCGTTGAAACCGAACTGTTTGATTCTAGATCTCGAAATCTTGGACAGAACTTAAGAATGATTTTGATCACGTTTTTGACATAGGATCTAAGCTGTTTTAGATCTTTGGCCAAACATGAAAGTTGTAGATAAATGTCTTAAGATGATCCCTGTCAAATTTCATTAAATTTGGAGTTGAATTGTTATGGTAGAATTTGAAATCTTTAAACTGTGACATGTTAAACTCGGACAGAATTCTTCTTATGTGAAAATTGGCGATTTTGACCTACTTAGGTATCTCGGATTGAAAAAGTTAAAACACAAAAGTTGTAGATCTTGATGTTTCCGAGTCAGATATGAAATTTTGGAATTTTTGGAATTAAATCTGATTTTAGACGAATTTTAGAGTAAACTGTGATTTACCGAAACGAAATCTTGAAAGCTTGTTGAACCATGGAATTAACCTTTAGGGTTGAGATGAGTTGAGATATAACCGAGTCACATCTTGATATCTTATGAAAACGGTGAAATTAGCCTTTAAGGTTTAAAGGATTGGGAATTCCTTTGAAATAAAATACGCATGAAATATCTTGCTTGCCGAAAGGCAATTGAAATATCCTGCTTGCCGAAAGGCAATTGAAATATCCTGCTTGCCGAAAGGCAATTGAAATATCTTGCTTGCCGAAAGACAATTGAAATATACTGCTTGCCGGAAGGCAATTGAAATATAAAGCTTGCCGAATGGCAAATGAAACATAAACTTGAAACATGAGACATGAGATATGAAACTAGGAGACTCGAAAATTGTTCCCTTTGGATTATGCTTTTAAATTATGTCCTTTAATTATATTGCTTTGCAAATTATATTTATGATCTTATGAAGTCTCTGTCGTTTGAATTATTGTTAGCATAATAAATTAAATTATGACGTGTTGTGCATATGTTTTCTTTAAACATTAAATAATGGCTTTGAAACCCCATAGTTATGTATGTGTTAACTTACTCAGCACGTAGTGCTGACCAAAACCATATTCTTTTTCTTTTTCTTCCAGAGTTGAGAATTATGCATCGTCATATGCATACACGGGAAGCTTGGGATGATATATTATTTTGAATTTTTGTATTAGACTAGATCTTGCATGAACGGGCCTGTTAACCCGTGATTAGGCCATGTTGGCCCTATATTTAAATTCCGCTGCGATACATATATGTAAATATTATTTTTCCGCTGCAACTTTGATGTATTATTTTAAAATTATATATGAATGGGCTGTTTGAATGTTTTAAATACTGAAAAACCATAGCCTTGCATCTCTTTAGCAAGCTCGGAGAAACCGTGTCTTGCTAGGGAGGTGTGGCGGTGACATCCCGACCTGGGTGACCAAAAACCGGGGTGTTACAGAGACATCCCGATGGGAGTCTTGAATGCAGTGCGGTATGCCCATAGAGCATCATTGAGTTTACGTGACCAGTCTTTGCGGGTTATCCCCACAGTGGCCTCGAGTATGTGTTTGATTTCGGTTTGATACCTCGACTTGGCCACTGGTTTGGGGATGATAAGGCGTGCCGATCTTGTGGAGAATCCCACTTTTGCTCATAAGATTTGCAAAAACTTTGTTAACAAAGTGGGTTCCTCCATCATATATGATTACCCTAGTTACACCAAATCTATTGAAAATGTTATTTTTCAAAAATTTGATGACTTGGTGACCATCGTTGGTTGGCAGCGCAACCGCCTCGACCCACTTGGACACGTAATCGACAGCTACCAAGATGTAATGATTCCCATCAGATGTCGGGAACGGTCCCATGAAGTCAATACCCCATACATCGAAAATCTCAAGGATGAGAATTCCTTTTTGAGGCATTTCATCCCTCTTGGAGATATTCCCTAATCTTTGGCATCTGTCGCAAGCCTTAACAAACGCCCTGCAATCCTCGTAAATGGTAGGCCAATAGAAACCACACTCAAGCACCTTGTGAGCTGTTCGAGTGGGGCCATGGTGACCTCTATATTCTGATTCATGACATTTTTTAGCGATTTGATAAGCCTCGTGCTCAGTTACACATCGTCTAATAATCGAATCTGCACAATGCTTGAAGAGATAAGGATCTTCCCAGAAGTAGTCAACTACATCTCGGTTGAACCTTGCTTTTTGTTTCTTCTGCTGGAATGGTGGGGTTATTCCACATGCTAAAAAGTTAGCAATGTCGGAAAACCATGGACAAGCTTGATCATGAAGGTGCAAGGCAAACAATTGCTCATCCGGAAAATTTTCATTGACGGCTATCTCATTTTTATCATTTTCTATTCGAGACAAATGGTCAGCAACACCATTGTCTCTGCCTTTTCTATCTTTTATTATGATATCAAATTCCTGCAACAAAAGTACCCACCTGATTAATCGAGGTTTGGCATCTTGTTTGCTGAACAAGTATCTCAGTGCAGAGTGATCGGTGTATACTATGGTTTTCGTACCAATGAGGTATTGTCTGAATTTATCAAACGCGAAAACCACATCATACATCTCTTTCTCCGTGGTGGTGTAATTGACTTGGGCTTCAGTCAGGGCATGACTTGCGTAATGAATCACACAGTGCCTCCCTTCCTTATGTTGCCCATGAACTGCACCCACGGCGAGATCACTTGCATCGCACATTACCTCGAGAGGCATTGACCAATCGGGTGGTTGCACTATTGGAGCAGAAATCAACATCTTCTTGAGCGTGTCAAAGGCTTGAACACACGCTTCATTTATTAAGAAAGAATTTCCTTTACAAAGCAAATTAGTGAGCGGCTTGGCAATTTTAGAAAAATCTTTAATGAATCTCCAATAGAAACCGGCATGCCCTAAGAAGCTCCTAACTGCTTTTATTGAGTTTGGTAATGGAAGGATGGATATGACTGAGACTTTGGCCCTATCGACTTCGATGCCTGCGCGCGAGATGCGGTGACACAACACTATTCCTTCGGTGACCATGAAATGGCACTTCTCCCAGTTCAAAACTAGGTTAGTGTCCTCGCATCTTTTTAAAATTTTTGCAAGATTTGTCAAACGTTCATCAAAAGTATCTCCATACACAGAGAAGTCATCCATGAAAACTTCAATGCATTTTTCGATAAATTCTGAGAAGATAGACATCATGCATTGCTGAAAAGTGGCAGGCGCATTGCAAAGTCCAAAAGGCATGCGCCTGTACGCAAAAGTTCCATATGGGCACGTGAAAGTGGTCTTATCGTGATCTTCACTAGCTATTACAATTTGATTGTAGCCAGAGTACCCATCCAAAAAGCAGTAATACTCCTTCCCGGCCAACCTCTCCAGCATCTGATCAATGAACGACAAGGGAAAGTGATCCTTCCGCGTATGTAACACCCCGGATATGATAACCCAGGCCGGGATGTCACCGCCGCATCTCCCTAGCAAAACACGGCTTCCCGAGCTCGCTAAGGAAATGCAAGGCCTGTGGGTATGTAAAAGATTTAAAACATTTCAAGATTTAGTCCGGAAATTTATAATACTTAATACGATAGTAGTAATCATCATGCGCGAAAAATAAATAGGGAAAGTGCAGCGGAAAGTAAATCACGGCCAACATGGCCAAATCCTCGGGTTTAACAGACCCGGTAAAAACAGTACGATGCAGAATTTAAAATGTCCGTTATGATTTTCCCCCAAGTGCATATGCAATGCGTCACTCGACATACTCTGTAAAAAAAAGGAAAATGACAACGGTTGTCAGTATAAAAATATACTGAGTAAGTTAATCCCTAACTAACAAATAAAAGGGGTTACAAGTGTTTAAACTAAAGATTTCGCTTACCGTACGAGAATTAAAAATACATAATTTATTAGCAGCGGGAAAACATGATTAAAGGGCTTCATCTTAAAAGCGTAATTCAAAGCATAATTTAAGATGCATAAACTTTAAATACATAATTAAAGACATGATAAATACGATTTAAACATAATGAAACACTCACACAAGTCTTTTACTTTTCATCCCGTAGACTAAGAAGAGGACACTATACCGGGAGATCATTAACGAGGCAATTTCAACATAGGACCACTAACGAGGCAGTCCAAACAATGGGAGACCACTAATGAGGCAGTCTCAAAGATAGTAGTACCACTAACGAGGCGATCCAAAAAGATAGTAGGACCACTAACGAGGCGATCCACAAATACAGCGCGCGAGATCACTAACGAGGCAATCTCAGATAGTAAGGAGACCACTAACGAGGCAGTCTCAAAGATAATGGTAGTATGAAGATCGGCTCAGCCTAGTGAACGGGATTTTTCGAAAGTTCGTATTTCAAAGTCATCAAATGGTCGATATCGCGTTTTCATAGTTCGAGTTTTCTCAAGTTCGAAAAATCCTATTCGAGGCAGTTTACGCCTTTCTTAATTAAAAATTCGTCTTTTCTCCAAAAATTCTGAAATTTTTACAGTAATTCAAAAACACACACACGAACAACTTTCATGTTTAAGGTTTTTGGAAATAAGGTTCCGAAGTGAGTTGAAATTCGAGTTTATTGCAAAGAATAATTTATGTCCTAAAAACGGTTTTCGTCACAGGTTCGTGCAACGTCGATTAAAAATTCATTTCAAAACCAATCAATGTGAAATTTTTACAGTAACTACACAATACGTTAAGGAACAACTTTTATGTTTTAAGAATTTGGAAATAATGAATTCTTGGTACTCAAAAATCGAGTGCAACTCACTGCATACTCATGGCCCTTAAAACGATTTTAAAACAGTTTTAAAAACTCGGCCGTTTGACATATCAAATGAAAACCAAAATCCGTGAAATTTTATATGCATAATCTAGACACAATTATCTACAACTTTTGTTTAGGAATGCAAAGTTAAATCATTCGAAAAATGGGTGAAAAACATGCATCAAGTTGAATGAAGAAATCTGTCACAGTTTTAAAACGTTCGGGTTGTCACAGAAAGTTTACGGCGGGATTTGGGATAGCAAAACTTAATGTCAACGGCTGAAATTTGGACACAAGATAGATAAAGGTGTTAGGAACAACTTTTATGTTGAAAAGTTTTCGGTTTGAATTCCCGAAGGTCGAGTTTTTGGCGAGTCTTTAAAATTGGACGAAAATAGGGTTTTTGAAAACCGATTTTTGTTACAAGTCCATATCTCGAGATTTAAACAACAAACAACCAGGAAAATTTGTGAGTAAGGTTTTAACTTACTTAGAATGATGATAGGGTCGCTGGATTGGGTTTCCGGACGTCCTAGGGTCACGACGAACGGCCAACTTCTCCGATCGCTTTTTGTTTGTTTTCCGACGGGAAATCGTAGTAAGGAAAAAGGGTTAGAATATGAGTTTCTGAGATCTATGGACGAATTGAAACTTTGTACTATAGCTTACCAAGAGTCTAGAGGGCAGGGGCTTGTCCCGGTCGTCCCGTCGTCGCCGGAATACTTGCCGGAAAGTGGTGTCGAAGGAGTTTTGAACTTGGAGAGGGAATTGAGGGTGGAGGCTGAATGTTTACTGAAAACCTAGGGTTTGGGGCGCCCCTAGGGTATTCTTAAGCCTTCCCCAAGGCTGAGATTCGATTGCCATGGTTAGGGGTGTGGTTTTTGGCAAGAAAATCGCCATGGAAGGAAAGTTTACACTTTCAGCACCTCTGGCGCGCTGGTGGCGCGCACCCAAGCTTTTGTACGCGCGGAGCATGCGCGACCATCCTGGAGTCGCGACGCCCTTGGCCGCGCGGTGGCCGCGCGGCGGCGCGCGGACAGCGCGGGCCGGCCGGACCGGCCGGTTCGGCGGTCCGCGTGTTCCGTCGGGTCTTCCCTCGCTTTCCCCTATCGGTTTTCTACGTGTTAGCTCGATTCCCTGGGTCGTCTTCATTTCGGAATCTTCTCCTTAATCTGGTTACGAGTCCGGCTTATCGCTCGCAACATTTCCGTTTCCTACTTAGCCTAGTCTAAATTGGTTCCAACACCTCCTATCGTCCTTGTGATCTAATTCGTGATGTATTTTGTGATTTATTTCGTGACTGAACTTAGAAATTAGTTCTAAGCTGCCTACGTACCCTGTGAAGGGATCAAGTCATGACGTAGTTCAAAACAATTTGAATTTGTTTTTCCTCGGGTGTTACATCCTCCCCCCCTTAAGAATACAGTTATGTCCCCATAACTGTGGTCGGGTCGTCTTGGAAGAGGGTAGGGTAACGTTGCCTCATGTCGGCTTCCAATTCCCAGGTCGCCGTTTCCGTCTCGTGGTTGGACCACAGGACCTTGACCATCTTTACAGTTTTATTCCTTGTCACCCTTTCCTTGTAGTCGAGTATTTGCTCCGGGGTTTCTTCATAGATCAAGTCATCATCCAATTCGATTACGTCCGGTTGGAGTACATGCGACGTGTCGGCACATACTTCTTTAGTTGGGGGTCGTGGAACACGTTATGGTTACGAGCAAACGGTGGTGGGGACGTTAGTTAACACGCTGTTCTCTATTCCCTACGGAATTTCTTATGGTCCCTAGGTATTTACGTCCCGGGGGTTTCCTGTAGTCCTGCGAAAGGAGGGCGTGAGGCAATTCCGCTGTCCTTGCCCGGAATAATGCCAGGTGATGCTCCATGTCGTCGTATTTCTCTGTCAATGTATGCCCGGGTTCAGTGAGGAGCGTATAGCAAAAGAGATTGAGCAGAACAGGAAAGATAAAACTACATCCGGGTCCCGCGCGGTGGCCGCGCGGAGGCGCGCGGAGAGCGCGCGGCTCCCTTTGTTCGAGAAAATAGGGCTCGCGCTACGCGCGAGCCACTTCCCCCCATTTTCCATTCGAGAACACACCCCCCAATTCTCTCTAAATCCGGCGAGTCACCTTCCTGTTTGCTTGATTTCGACTTCAATTTCACCCATCTAGGTACGATTCTACTAAACCCACTTACTAATTTCAACTTTTATGTTTTGAATGACTTGATTTGTGTAGGGATTTAGGAAATTAGGGTTCGTGTACAAAAATTGGGGGTTTATGACCTTTAGGCTTGATTTGTGCAAATTGGCAAGTGTATGTGGCAATTATCGTTACTCTTGTTGCCTTACCTATGTTTATGTTATAATGTGTTTATGTTTTTGGCAAATTCTTGTTGAATTCGAATCCTTAGATAGGCTATGATGTTTGGGTGTTATTGGGGTATGGTTATTGGTTCGTTCCCCTGTTGTTTGGTGCGGTAGGACGCGCTATGTTGTCGTTAGAATGATTGTTTCATTCGGTGGGCAATTTCCGTGTGTTGTTAGTAACTTAGGTTTTGGTTTATTGTGCACATAACGTGTTCGACGAAATGCCACAAAGGGTTTAGGCACTAGTTTGAGAATATCCTTTGTCTAGATTACCTCCTGGTTGGTCCTAGTAAACGGTAGGATTTGTTGTTCTTACGGTACATTCGCGTTAGAAGCGTATATTGATGCCCTTTACGTGTTTCCGCTTGACTTTTGTGTGGGACTTAGTATTATAATTGGTATTTGGTAACTTGCAGGATGATGCTCTTTTTGTGGGTCGTTTTGGCGTCTCTCATGTGTCCTCCGAGGACTAGGAGACGAGTTGCTGATGAGGCTGGCCCCAGTAATGCCGCTCCGGCGATGCCTGATTTCGACGAGAGCGAGTCAGAGGAGGACGAGGAGCAGCGGGGTCCGCGACTCAGGGGTCTTCCGGACGAGGTGCGTCCTCATCGGCACGACAGGTTCCGGTTCAGGACGAAGGCTGCCCAGGACTTTTATTTCGACGAGCTTCGTCGAAACAGGGCTTACGTCCCTGAGAGAGGCATATATCCTCTTCATATGGGCGATGACAGGGTCAGTGCAGTCTTGGAGTATTTGCAGTGGACTGGTCTGGCACGTCACCCCGAGGGCGTCGCCTCCGGTTATTTGGCTATGGAGGTTATTGCCAACATTGGCGGTCTCGGGGAGGGTGACGATCTATCCCGGGTATGGGTCCGTGGTCGCTATCTCGACTTCAGTGCTCGGGCGATCAATGTCTATTTTGGCTTGCCCGACGATGGCGTATTCCGGCCCCAGCCTGAGGGACGCGTTCTTGCTCCTGCGTGGAACACCTTATGCACCATAGTGCCTCCTCAGTTCGAGCACAGTCATGAGCTTCGTTTGACGTCGATGGACTCCCCTTGGCGAGCGCTTGCTCAGCTGTGGTTCGGGCGTGTCCGGCCGATGTCCCGGAGCCACATTGTCTTGGATCACGTCTACGAGACCATTTGCTTCATCGCGCGAGACGGTAGGGTGAATGTAGGAGCTTGCATCGAGGACAACTTGCGGGGTATGCGAAGAGGACGAGGGAGTAGGGTGATTACCCATGTTCACCTCATCTGTGGGTTGTGCGCGGCGCAGGGGATTCGCACTACACCGAGACAGACCCGTACGACCTAGCACCTGGCCGTTGCTACCGTATCCCGACTTATGCTGAGCGGCGTAGCGCCTTACGTCGTGGGGCTCCCCGTGCTGTACTTCGCCCGCAGCCTGATGACGGCGGCCTGATCCTTGTTGTACCACCGGAGCAGCCACCCCCTCCTCCAGTAGTTCCACCTCCTGCTGGGGCACCTCCTGCTGTGGCACCTCAGGGGCAGGAGATGACTCGGATGTTGCAGATGATGCAGGAGATGCGGGTCAGTATGGACGCCGGGTTTGCAGCTGGGCAGGCTCGTTATGACGCCCTCAACGCTAGGTTGGACTTCTATCAGACCCGTATGGACTCGTTTGCTACGAGGCAGGCTCAGCAGCAGGCCACCATGTCCGACATGTACGCCTATGTGCGGCAGATGGACGAGTACATGCGCCGGCAGTTCCCGCCTCCCGATCAGTGATGTCTCCTTTTGGTTTCGTGTTTTCGTTTAGGTTTTGCATTTAGACGTACTTTGTTTAGTTTCCTCCTTATGAGGACGTTGCTGTTACCTAGTGTTTGTGATTTATATTTTCGTTATGTTATTGCTTAGTTAGGTGTTTGACATGTGTTGGTTGTTTGCCGCTGTTTCAGAACCATGGTTTAATTGTTCTGTCCATTTTATGGTTTGAGATGTTCTGGATTTACTATTACCTTCCTATCGTGTCTGCATGTGTGTGGATTGCCCAACAATACCTACGTCGTTGCTTGACTCAATCGCTTGGTTAAATTAGCGTGATAAGATACACGGGATTAGAGTTTATATGTAGAGTGTATATAGTTGCTCTTAAGGGGAAAATTTTTATTGAATGAAGATTAGTCCTTTGATAGGTATCAATTTATCAGGATTTTTCTTGTAAAGGTTGTTGGAATTTATTTATTTATTCTTATATGTACATATTTACGTATATGTATATATTTTATTATTATTATTTTTTTTTTTTACTTCTATTTTTTTTATTATTATTATTTTTATTTTTATTTATTTATTTTTTTTTTATTTTTTTTCGTTCAGTAATCTGTTTTTTTTTTTTTTTTTTTTTGTTCAGGGTTGTAGGTTCCCCTCTTTGATTATGGTAGTTAAAGAACTAAATAAAATGCATGGAATAAATTTAAATAGGCTTGTATTTTTTTTATTACTCAAGAATTAAATTTGGTTTACAAGCATTCGAAATAGAAATAGCAATGGTGCATCAGTATGGATCCCTAAATCTAAGGTGACTAGGCAGGTATATACTCGATGGGATCGTCCTCGTCGCTGGATATGTCAATGGGAATGGGTGTCCCCACCGGGCTCGGGCTCGGAGGGAAGATGTCAGCCTCTAGGCCCAGCAGCTCAGCTACTAAGTGTCCTATTTGCATCATCAGTTCGTTATCCTTGTTTTGGAGTGCAACCACTAGTGTTTGGAGTTCGGCGACTTGGGCCTTGAGTTGGGTTATTTCATGATGGTCAGCTTCCCTAAGATTTCTCAGATAGTCCACGTTACTCTCTAGGTGCCCCACTCGAGCTTTGAAGTGATTGACATGCTGTTGGGACTCGAGATATGCGTTGGTCAGTTTCATCATCAGGTTGGTCATGTTCGCGTTCGGTTCAGCCATCTAATGTCAACAAGGGAGGTTAGAGTTAGACATTTTTCAGGCAAAGTTAAGATATGCACAAATTTAAATCTATATGCAACATGCAAGTGCAAGTCCCTTCCCCATAAAAAAAAATTTAGTTTAAAATAAATTGCTAAGGGTTGGGCCTCTATAGTGGGCCAAAATTTAATATTTCTTGGGCTAAGATTTTGGGCTATGTAAAAAGGATTATAGACTTTTGGGCTAAAAATAATACTAGTAGTCAAAATAAATAGTTTTAAAAGAAATCGCACTTGGGTTTAAAAATAATGGTTTAAAATAATAGTAGTAGCTTTAAAAATTTTCCGGGCTCTGATACCAACTTGTAACACCCCGGATTTGATAACCCAGGCCGGGATGTCACCGCCGCATCTCCCTAGCAAAACACGGCTTCCCGAGCTCGCTAAGGAAATGCAAGGCTTATGGGTATGTAAAAGATTTAAAACATTTCAAGATTTAGTCCGGAAATTTATAATACTTAATACGATAGTAGTAATCATCATGCGCGAAAAATAAATAGGGAAAGTGCAGCGGAAAGTAAATCACGGCCAACATGGCCAAATCCTCGGGTTTAACAGACCCGGTAAAAACAGTACGATGCAGAATTTAAAATGTCTGTTATGGTTTTCCCCCAAGTGCATATGCAATGCGTCACTCGACATACTCTGTAAAAAAAAGGAAAATGACAACGGTTGTCAGTATAAAAATATACTGAGTAAGTTAATCCCTAACTAACAAATAAAAGGGGTTACAAGTGTTTAAACTAAAGATTTCGCTTACCGTACGAGAATTAAAAATACATAATTTATTAGCAGCGGGAAAACATGATTAAAGGGCTTAATCTTAAAAGCGTAATTCAAAGCATAATTTAAGATGCATAAACTTTAAATACATAATTAAAGACATGATAAATACGATTTAAACATAATGAAACACTCACACAAGTCTTTTACTTTTCATCCCGTAGACTAAGAAGAGGACACCATACCGGGAGATCACTAACGAGGCAATCTCAACATAGGACCACTAACGAGGCAGTCCAAACAATGAGAGACCACTAACGAGGCAGTCTCAAAGATAGTAGGACCACTAACGAGGCGATCCAAAAAGATAGTAGGACCACTAACGAGGCGATCCACAAATACAGCGCGCGAGATCACTAACGAGGCAATCTGTAATACCCGTAAATTTTAGAATATAAAAATAGGAATTAATCCAATAGGAGAGAAGGTTTCGTTTCTGAGAACCCGTAGACGCGGAAATGCACGGAAGTCAAAGGACGACGAATTAGAACCCGGCGGACCAAAACCGACGGTCTTAGGATTTCAAGCATGAAACCGAACTGAGACGGAATAAATTTATGATGAGAAGCATAATCCGGAAATGACCCGGAAAAATCGAGCGCGAAAACGGGGAAGGATAGAAGTCCGAAAGAGAGGAGAAAAAGACCCGACGGATCGGATCGCACGGACCCTGCCCGGACCGCAGTCCAGGCGAGTCTCGCGCGCTGGCCGGGCGGGGTTTGGCTAAAAGGCGCGCCAACCCCGCGTGGCCCTACAGGTTTTGGCAACTTGCGCGTTTTCGGCGATTTCTTACCATAATTCGACCTCCCGACTTTGGAAAGCAGATTTTGGCCGAAGGGGGAAGCATTTAGGCGACCTAGGGCAGCCTCTCCACCATTTTCATCAGTCACCATTCACTCTCAAACTCTTTCAACTCTCTCCAAAGCCAAAACACTTTCCGGCGATTTCCCGACGACTTTCCGACCACTTCCCGGCGACGAAAACCGACGGAGGAGGCGTTGAATACAAGATTCCTAGTGTTCTAATCTGTGGTAAGTCGTTCACAGATTTCTATTTAAGTTTTTGAACCCGAAAACTTGATCTAACATTGGATTTCTTCGTCCGACTCGAAATCATGGCCAAAGTCGGAAGCTTGACGTTGAGGAGATCCGTTCGTAGGATTTTGGACGAGCCAGCGACCTTAGGATGACCCAAAACTCTCTATCACTGTAAGTTGAGCCTTCCATATCAATACGGGTGATTTCAGGGCGTCCGGTTTAGGCGTAATGTAACGAAACGTAAAAATCGAAATTAAAAACCCCAACGTGCGCAGTTTCTGTTTTCGGCCTAAAACTCATATATCGAGGATTCAATCCGAGAAACTCAAAACTAGACTTTTAATCCTAACACATAAATCTAGGTTGTGTAAAAAGTTCAGACATTTTCGTTAACGTTTGCTATTTTAAATCGCATCGAAAAGAAACTGTTTGACAAAACGTGTTGAAATCTGCCTATGAACATGTTCGAACTTTGTGAATTTATTTCTATATTTTCTAGTACGATTTGATCTTTACAATCTAAATGAAAGTTGTAGATAATCATGTCTAGTATGTACATATTAAATTTCAGAATTTTTGGAGTCCATTTGATATGTTAAAAAGTCGAAATTTTGAACTGTGTCAAACCTGAGTTCGGACAGATTTCTGATTGCATAGTAAAATCGATTTTTGACATTTTTCCTCAACTTATTTCGAAAACGTTAAAACACGAAAGTTGTTCGTTAGGGTGTTTTGCATAAACTGTGAAGGTTTCAGATTTTTCGGACTTAAATCGAATTTTTAAATTGAAAAGGCGCAAACTGTGACGCCAAGATACTTTTGAATCGAATGATTTTGAAATGTCGAAACGAACGATCAAAGATTTGAAATACGATACATCTACACTTTCGAAAAACCCCGATACATTAAATCTAAACGGTACATGAGATACTTGGTGGAGGGTGAGTGCTCTGCAGGGTGCCCCTCTAGCCTTTCTCTTCGGGCCTATAATGGACGAGAGAATTTGATGAGATATTACGCCAATCGGCGGGAGATACATGGCCTACTCTCTCGGGTTGTCCGTATGGATTTCTCGAGGCTCCGGAGTGTTACTGGTTATGGCAGATACGGCTGCGGCCGCCGGATCACCGGCTATACAAGATACTTACGACACGGATGCGGCCGCCGGATCACCGGCTATACAAAACACTGAGAAATGGTTACGTAACGGGGAAATAAAAGATTTAATATTTTTAAGTATTTATTTATTTTTGCATGTCTTTAAATTATGCATTTAAATTATGTCTTTAAATTTCATAGTATGACTAAATTATTATTGTGGATTAGATGCATGTTTAAGTACACAATTAAAATTATTGTTTCCTTTAAATTTTGTGAATGCATGTTGGGAGTGAAATTTTAAATTATCTAATTAAATCCCTTTATTGCTATGTTAGGATCGACTTACTCAGTATTTTATATACTGATAAAATTGTTGTTTTTCTCTTTCTTTCAGAGTACGGAGATAATGCATAGCATGTGCATTGGGGGATGGATTTATTAAACATTGTTTATTTGCTTTTTACGATACTTGCATAACGGGCATGTAAATCCCGAATTTTGGCCATGTCGGCCCATTTTACACTTTTCCGCTGCGATATATTATTACTACCATATGTGTGGATGATACTCATTATTTTTACATAGATTCCGGACTTGTTTTTAAATCTCTTTTGCAATACCTATAGCCTTGCATCTCTTTGGCAAGCTCGGAGAATCCGTGTCTTGCTAGAGAGATGTGGCGGTGACATCCCGGCCTGGGTTATCAAATCCGGGGTGTTACAAGTTGGTATCAGAGCCCGGAATATTTTGGAAGCTACTATTATTTTTATTTTAAAATATTTTTGAACTCAGTATTATTTTTAAATTTATTATTATCATTATTATTTTTAAGACTACTAGTATTATTATTCAAGCCCAAAATTTGAGCCCAAAAATTTTCTTACCCAATTAGTATAATATTTTGAGCTAAAAAGGGGGTTAAATTATTTTGACCCAATATTTATAATTATTTATTTTAAGCCCAACCATTTCGGCCCAATACCCATGTTTTTACTTCTTAAAGTCCAAATTATTATTTTGGCCAATATAGAGGCCCAACTTTTTAAACCCATGACTAAATTAAATTAATTTTGGGGGGATTGCATGTGCATATTCATGTAGATTTAAAATTCCTGCATATCCCAACTTTTATTCGAAACCTACTCTAACTCTAACCTCCTTGTTGACATTAGATGGCCGAACCCAACGCGAACCTGACTAATCTGATGATGAAACTGACCAACGCATACCTCGAATCCCAACAGCATGTCAATCACTTCAAGGCTCGAGTGGGGCACCTAGAGAATAACGTGGACTATTTGAGACATCTTAGGGAAGCTGACAATTAGGAAATAACCCAACTCAAGGCCCAAGTCGCCAAACTCCAAACCCAAGTGGTCACACTCCAAAACAAGGACAACGAACGGATGATGCAATTAGGACACTTAGCAGCTGAGCTGCTAGGCCTAGAGGCTGACATATTTCCTCCGAGCCCGAGCCCGGTGGGGACACCCATTGCCATTGACGTATCCAGCGACGAGGACGATCCCATCGAGGATGTACCTGCCTAGTCACCCTATACTTAGGAGCCCATACTGATGCACTACTATCTATATTCTTTTTTTTTTCAAACTAGTACCAGCACTACTATTTCATTCCTGTTACGAATGCTTGTAATCAGCTGAAAATTTTTCTCTTGAGTAATAAATCTACAAGCATTTATTTTATACAATTATATTTAAGGTATTCCTTACATTTTAATTAAATTATTTCTCTTCGAATACCTTGCTAAAACCCGATCAAACAAACGAACAAGTTAATAATAATCAATGACCTATAGATAACAACTAAACAAAAATACAAGTAGTAAATATATATAAATATACATTATATGGAGATAATTATCGAACAAGGGTATCTCCAACCCTAAACCCTAAACCCTAAACCTTAAACCCTAAACCCTGAACCCTAGGGTCTAAAAAAAAAACAAAACAAAACAAAACAAAACAAAAACAAAGCAGTAAGTAGAACCAACCCCGAATAACAACAAACAATACGCTAAACCCCAACAACCTATACTAACAGGTTCCAACAGACTGATACCTGTTAATATCGTCATTTATTTAGTCAAATTATTTCCTAAGCATTACATAATACTTCCACAAAAAGAATCTAAACTCTCTTGTTCTTGCAACAGCATGGCACCGAGAGGAAGACCACGCGCTCAGCCCACTACTCCAAACACCAACGAAACCCCTATGCAACCAGAAATGCCTATACCCGGCGAAGGGGTACACGCTCAAGAGGAGCCGGCAAACCCCATGCCAAACAACATGGACGCGCGCCTACGCACTCTAGAAGAGGTTCTCATCGCGATAGGGAACGCGCATGTGAACCAAGGCCAGGCCGCTGCGGTACCTCCACCCGAGGCTCGCATTAACTACCTAGCTATGGTGAACTCGTATCGTCCGCCGAACTACGCCGGAGAAGAGGACCCGGCTAAACTTGAAGAATGGATCCGAACTTTTGACAGGCTACTAAACGCGGTGAAGTGCCCAATTGGCGAGAAGGTGCCTGTGGCATCGTACTATCTCGGAGGGGAGGCGGATGACTGGTGGCGTGCCATGCAAGATAAGTTAGCCGAGGACGAGGAACCCTATTCTTGGGAAGAATTCATGGGTCTGATCAGGGATCGCTTTTATCCCATGAGCACAAAGTCAGCCATGTACGAGGAGTTCTTATCTCTGAAGCAAGGAGGGCAAACAGTCCAGGAATATTACACCCGTTTCAAGGAGTTGGTGCGTTTCGCACCGAGACTCGTGCCGACAGATGTGGAGAAGGCACAGAAATTTGAAATGGGGCTAAACTTGACTATACGAGAGGTGATCACTGGCGTCCCATACCAAGACCTGCAATCGGTATATGATCGTGCGGTAGCTGTTGCAAGGGTGCAACAGCTAAAAAGGAAAGTGAGCGGAGGACCCAGTCGAGGATCTCAGGGACAGAATAAGAGGAGCAGAGACAACCGTTCCGGTAACAATGCTGTAGGGAACAACTTTCGGGGAGATCTGAACAGACCCCCTCAAAACAACAACAGAGTATATGACGATAGAACCGTTTTCCGGGGCAACCCGGTACCACCTTGCCCGAGATGCGGCAGGCCTCATTTGGCCAGAGGGTGCCCCCAACAGGGCGCCTGCTACAGGTGTGGTCGCAACGGCCACATGGCGAATGAGTGCCGCACTCGACTGGAAAACATCACCAAGAGAGAGGACTTAGGCACGGGGCCAACTCAGCCTCGCAACCAGGATGGACGGAATGGAAACAACCAGGGGTATAGACCCCCTCAGAACCAGAATCTCAATCAGAATCAACGTCCCCCACAGAATCCAAATCAGCAACAGAATCAGAACCCGAACCGGGATCAGCAAGGCAACCCGGGACGTCCAATGGGGCGATTGAATGTCATCAATGAGGCAGATGTGCCTATGCAAGGGGACGTAATGGGAGGTACGTTCCATGTCTTAAGTACACCCCTTAGAGTTCTGTTTGACTCAGGAGCTAGTTGTTCGATAATATCATCTAAAGTCTTACCTGAACTAGATCTACCTAAGTGCGAAGTGATTAACTTAGGGATTCAACTTCCATCGGGAGAGGTAGTATCATGCTCTAAGCGATATAACGGAATTCCGATAGTTATAAAGAACGTAGAATTTTTCGCGAACTTAGTAGAATTCGAACTACAGGATTTTGACGTCATACTAGGAATGGATTGGCTAACCCAATATAAAGCCGTGATCGATTGCCAAAAACAAAAGATCACGTTGTCAAAGAGTCGGGGAAGGAGGGTCATCTTTTACTCCCAACCCCCTAAGAAGTCTACCAAGATAGTTAACGCCATGAAGCTATGTAGCTTAATGCGTAAGGGTTACGCGTTATATGCTTGCTACATTCATAACCTTGAGGCCGAAGAGGTCAAGGTGGATAACATTCCGGTGGTGAGAGAATACCCGGATGTATTCCCGGAAGACGTTCCCGGCATGCCGCCTGAGAGAGATCTGGAATTCAATATAGATCTTATTTCGGGAACGGAGCCTGTCTCAAAGGCTCCTTACCGTATGGCGCCGCTGGAAATGAAGGAACTAAAAGAACAACTCGAGGAGTTGCTAGAGAAGGGCTACATAAGACCGAGCACGTCCCCATGGGGAGCCCCGGTCTTATTCGTGAAGAAGAAAGATGGAGGTCTACGACTATGCATCAATTATAGAGGGCTTAACCAAGTCACGGTCAAGAACAAGTACCCGTTGCCCAGAATCGAAGATCTGTTCGACCAACTGAAGGGAGCTTCAGTATTTTCAAAGATCGACCTACGATCCGGATATCACCAGTTAAGGATCGCCGAAAAGGATATCCCAAAGACGGCATTCAGAACTCGCTACGGGCATTACGAATTCACGGTGCTATCATTCGGACTGACGAACGCCCCAGCTATGTTCATGAATCTCATGAATAACGTGTTTCGAGAACTATTAGATCAATGCGTGGTGGTGTTCATAGATGACATCCTGATCTACTCGAAAAGCGAAGAAGAGCATTCCGAACACTTACACAAAGTGTTAGGGATCTTACGAGCCAATCAGCTGTATGGCAAGCTGTCCAAATGCGACTTCTGGCTAAAAGAAGTGGCATTTCTGGGACATATCGTATCCGCCAACGGAGTGGCAGTAGACCCAGCAAAGATTTCGGCAGTGACCGAATGGGTGCCACCGAAGAATCCAACCGAGATAAGAAGTTTTCTCGGATTGGCAGGGTACTACCTAAGGTTTGTAAAGGATTTCTCAAGGATTGCTCGCCCATTGACGCAGCTGTTAAAGAAAGGGGTGAAATACGACTGGACCATCGAGTGTGATTCCGCATTCCAAGAATTGAAGAAACGGCTTACTACAGCGCCGGTGTTGGCATTACCATCGGAGGATGGGGACTTCGAGGTGTACAACGACGCCTCGAAGGAAGGATTGCGATGCGTGCTAATGCAAGATCAAAGGGTTATAGCATACGCATCACGTCAACTAAAGCCACACGAAGAGAACTACCCGACGCACGACTTGGAGCTAGCCGCAGTCGTGTTCGCTCTAAAGATATGGAGGCATTACCTCTATGGGCGAAAGTGTCGGATGTTCACCGACCATAAGAGCCTCAAGTATGTATTCACGCAAAAAAGAGTTGAATTTGAGGCAAAGAAGATGGTTGGAACTGATTAAGGATTACGACCTGGAAATCTTTTACCACGAAGGAAAAGCCAACGTCGTGGCCGATGCCTTGAGTCGAAGGACTCAACACGTGGTGAACTCACTTGTGGTACCGGCCGAGTTGTACAGAGACTTGGCAAAATTAAGTCTGGAGTTGGTACACTCTGGCGAAGTAAGTGAGGTCGTCAACACGATGGTAGTAGGATCTACCATACTTGATGAGATACGACTAGCACAACAGGGTGAGGAAAAGTTGGAGGAAATTAGGAAGAGCATTGCTGAAGGAAAGGCAATGGATTTTAAAATCCATGAGGACGGAAGCATCCGCTTCAAGGGAAGGTGGTGCATACCACGAAAATGCGAGGACCTGAAGCAAAGAGTAATGGAGGAAGGCCATAATACCCCATATTCGGTCCACCCCGGAGGCGAGAAGCTATACAAGGACATAAAGAAGAACTATTGGTGGCCGAACATGAAGAGAGAAATAGCCGAGTTTGTGGCGAGATGCCTTACCTGCCAGAAGGTCAAGGCCGTACGGCAGAAACCCTTAGGATTAATGCAGCCATTGGAAATCCCAAGTTGGAAATGGGATAGCATTTCAATGGACTTCGTTTCGGGGTTACCACGTTCACCGAAGGGGATGAATAAAATCTGGGTGATCGTGGATAGGTTGACAAAAGCTGCCATATTTATCCCCATGAAGGATACCTGGTCCATGGACCAATTGGCAAGGGCATATGTCGAAAACGTGGTACGACGACATGGAGTACCACACGACATCATCTCGGACAGAGACAGTAGATTCGTCTCACATTTTTGGACAAAACTACAAGAAGCCCTCGGTACGAAGATAAAGATGAGTACCGCGTTCCATCCCATGACGGATGGACAAACGGAAAGGACGATCCAAACTTTGGAAGACATGCTGAGGGCATGCGTACTAGAGTTTAAAGGAAGTTGGGAAAACCACTTACCCTTGATCGAATTTTCCTACAACAACAGCTACCATGCTAGCATTGGCATGGCACCTTTCGAGGCACTGTATGGACGCAAATGCCAAAGCCCATTGAGCTGGGAAGAGGGCGAAAGGACTATGGTAATTGGACCGCAACTTGTTGAGGACATGGCTCAACAAGTCAAAATAATCCAAGGAAAGATGAGAGCCGCGCAAGACCGGCAAAAGAGCTATGCCGACGTGAGACGGCAAGATTTGGAATTCCAAATAGGCGATAAGGTCATGTTAAAGGTATCACCGATGAAGGGTGTGATGCGCTTTGGCAAGCGGGGAAAATTAAGCCCACGCTACATAGGACCCTACGAGATCCTAGAAAGAGTGGGAAATCTTGCATACCGACTAGCATTACCGCCACAATTCGCTCGTGTCCACGACGTGTTCCACGTCTCGCAACTGAAGAAATACGTCCATGATCCGACCCACGTACTCCAACCGGAGGAAATTGAGTTGGACGATGACTTAAGCTACGAAGAAATTCCGGTGCGAATACTCGACAAGAAGGAGAGGGTAACAAGGAATAAGACCGTGAGGATGGTTAAGGTTCTTTGGTCTAACCACGAAGCCGAGACGGCAACGTGGGAGCTGGAAGCAGACATGAGGGAGCGTTACCCAACCCTATTCCAAGACAGTGCAACAACAGTTATGGGGACATAACTGTAATCTTAAGAGGGGGAGGATGTGACAACCCGAGTATTTCTGAATATTTTGTACGAATACTTTGTACCCCAAATAAACAAATTCAAATTGTTTTGAACTACGTAATGACTTGATCCCTTCACGGGGTACGTAGGCAACTCGGAAATTTCAATTCTGGGTTCAGTCAAATAATAACAAACAACGACACACAATAATACAATCGCTTAATCAAACAATTCCCGAACTCGCGAGAGGATGAAGTACAACTTCGAGGACGAAGTTGGTTCTTAAGGGGGGTAGACTGTAATACCCGTAAATTTTAGAATATAAAAATAGGAATTAATCCAATAGGAGAGAAGGTTTCGTTTCCGAGAACCCGTAGACGCGGAAATGCACGGAAGTCAAAGGACGACGAATTAGAACCCGACGGACCAAAACCGACGGTCTTAGGATTTCAAGCATGAAACCGAATTGAGACGGAATAAATTTATGATGAGAAGCATAATCCGGAAATGACCCGGAAAAATCGAGCGCGAAAACAGGGGAAGGATAGAAGTCCGAAAGAGAGGAGAAAAAGACCCGACGGATCGGATCGCACGGACCCGCCCGGACCGCAGTCCAGGCGAGTCTCGCGCGCTGGCCGGGCGGGGTTTGGCTAAAAGGCGCGCCAACCCCGCGTGGCCCTACAGGTTTTGGCAACTTGCGCGTTTTCGGCGATTTCTTACCATAATTCGACCTCCCGACTTTGGAAAGCAGATTTTGGCCGAAGGGGGAAGCATTTAGGCGACCTAGGGCAGCCTCTCCACCATTTTCATCAGTCACCATTCACTCTCAAACTCTCTCAACTCTCTCCAAAGCCAAAACACTTTCCGGCGATTTCCCGACGACTTTCCGACCACTTCCCGGCGACGAAAACCGACGGAGGAGGCGTTGAATACAAGATTCCTAGTGTTCTAATCTGTGGTAAGTCGTTCACAGATTTCTATTTAAGTTTTTGAACCCGAAAACTTGATCTAACATTGGATTTCTTCGTCCGACTCAAAATCATGGCCAAAGTCGGAAGCTTGACGTTGAGGAGATCCGTTCGTAGGATTTTGGACGAGCCAGCGACCTTAGGACGATCCAAAACTCTCTATCACTGTAAGTTGAGCCTTCCATATCAATACGGGTGATTTCAGGGCGTCCGGTTTAGGCGTAATGTAACGAAACGTAAAAATCGAAATTAAAAACCCCAACGTGCGCAGTTTCTGTTTCGGCCTAAAACTCATATTTCGAGGATTCAATCCGAGAAACTCAAAACTAGACTTTTAATCCTAACACATAAATCTAGGTTGTGTAAAAATTTCAGACATTTTCGTTAACGTTTGCTATTTTAAATCGCATCGAAAAGAAACTGTTTGACAAAACGTGTTGAAATCTGCCTATGAACATGTTCGAACTTCGTGAATTTATTTCTATATTTTTTACTCCGATTTGATCTTTACAATCTAAATAAAAGTTGTAGATAATCATGTCTAGTATGTGCATATTAAATTTCAGAATTTTTGGAGTCCATTTGATATGTTAAAAAGTCGAAATTTTGAACTGTGTCAAACCTGAGTTCGGACAGATTTCTGATTGCATAGTAAAATCGATTTTTGACATGTTTCCTCAACTTATTTCGAAAAAGTTAAAACACGAAAGTTGTTCGTTAGGGTGTTTTGCATAAACTGTGAAGGTTACAGATTTTTCGGACTTAAATCGAATTTTTAAATTGAAAAGGCGCAAACTGTGACGCCAAGATACTTTTGAATAGAATGATTTTGAAATGTCGAAACGAACGATCAAAGATTTGAAATACGATACATCTACACTTTTGAAAAACCCCGATACATTAAATCTAAACGATACATGAGATACTTGGTGGAGGGTGAGTGCTCTGCAGGGTGCCCCTCTAGCCTTTCTCTTCGGGCCTATAATGGACGAGAGAATTTGATGAGATATTACGCCAATCGGCGGGAGATACATGGCCTACTCTCTCGGGTTGTCCGTATGGATTTCTCGAGGCTCCGGAGTGTTACTGGGTATGGCAGATACGGCTGCGGCCGCCGGATCACCGGCTATACAAGATACTTACGACACGGCTGCGGCCGCCGGATCACCGGCTATACAAAACACTGAGAAATGGTTACGTAACGGGGAAATAAAAGATTTAATATTTTTAAGTATTTATTTATTTTTGCATGTCTTTAAATTATGCATTTAAATTATGTCTTTAAATTTCATAGTATGACTAAATTATTATTGTGGATTAGATGCATGTTTAAGTACACAATTAAAATTATTGTTTCCTTTAAATTTTGTGAATGCATGTTGGGAGTGAAATTTTAAATTATCTAATTAAATCCCTTTATTGCTATGTTAGGATCGACTTACTCAGTATTTTATATACTGATAAAATTGTTGTTTTTCTCTTTCTTTCAGAGTACGGAGATAATGCATAGCATGTGCATTGGGGGATGGATTTATTAAACATTGTTTATTTGCTTTTTACGATACTTGCATAACGGGCATGTAAATCCCGAATTTTGGCCATGTCGGCCCATTTTACACTTTTCCGCTGCGATATAATATTACTACCATATGTGTGGATGATACTCATTATTTTTACATAGATTCCGGACTTGTTTTTAAATCTCTTTTGCAATAGCTATAGCCTTGCATCTCTTTGGCAAGCTCGGAGAATCTGTGTCTTGCTAGAGAGATGTGGCGGTGACATCCCGGCCTGGGTTATCAAATCCGGGGTGTTACACAATCTCAGATAGTAAGGAGACCACTAACGAGGCAGTCTCAAAGATAATGGTAGTATGAAGATCGGCTCAGCCTAGTGAACGGGATTTTTCGAAAGTTCGTATTTCAAAGTCATCAAATGGTCGATATCGCGTTTTCATAGTTCGAGTTTTCTCAAGTTCGAAAAATCCTATTCGAGGCAGTTTACGCCTTTCTTAATTAAAAATTCATCTTTTCTCCAAAAATTCTGAAATTTTTACAGTAATTCAAAAACGCACACACGAACAACTTTCATGTTTTAAGTTTTTGGAAATAAGGTTCCGAAGTGAGTTGAAATTCGAGTTTATTGCAAAGAATAATTTATGTCTTAAAAACTGTTTTCGTCACAGGTTCGTGCAACGTCGATTAAAAATTCATTTCAAAACCAATCGATGTGAAATTTTTACAGTAACTACACAACACGTTAAGGAACAACTTTTATGTTTTAAGAATTTGGAAATAATGAATTCTTGGTACTAAAAAATCGAGTGCAACTCACTGCATACTCATGGCCCTTAAAACGATTTTAAAACAGTTTTAAAAACTCGGCCGTTTGACATATCAAATGAAAACCAAAATCCGTGAAATTTTATATGCATAATCTAGACACAATTATCTACAACTTTTGTTTAGGAATGAAAAGTTAAATCACTCGAAAAATGGGTGAAAAACATGCATCAAGTTGAATGAAGAAATCTGTCACAGTTTTAAAACGTTCGGGTTGTCACAGAACGTTTACGGCGGGATTTGGGATAGCAAAACTTAATGTCAACGGCTGAAATTTGGACACAAGATAGATAAAGGTGTTAGGAACAACTTTTATGTTGAAAAGTTTTCGGTTTGAATTCCCGAAGGTCGAGTTTTTGGCGAGTCTTTAAAATTGGACGAAAATAGGGTTTTTGAAAACCGATTTTTGTTACAAGTCCACATCTCGAGATTTAAACAACAAACAACCACGAAAATTTGTGAGTAAGGTTTTAACTTACTTAGAATGATGATAGGGTCGCTGGATTGGGTTTCCGGACGTCCTAGGGTCACGACGAACGGCCAACTTCTCCGATCGCTTTTTGTTCGTTTTCCGACGGGAAATCGTAGTAAGGAAAAAAGGGTTAGAATATGAATATCTGAGATCTATGGACGAATTGAAACTTTGTACTATAGCTTACCAAGAGTCTAGAGGGCAGGGGCTTGTCCCGGTCGTCCCGTCGTCGCCGGAATACTTGCCGGAAAGTGGTGTCGAAGGAGTTTTGAACTTGGAGAGGGAATTGAGGGTGGAGGCTGAATGTTTACTGAAAACCTAGGGTTTGGGGCGCCCCTAGGGTATTCTTAAGCCTTCCCCAAGGCTGAGATTCGATTGCCATGGTTAGGGGTGTGGTTTTTGGCAAGAAAATCGCCATGGAAGGAAAGTTTACACTTTCAGCACCTCTGGCGCGCACCCAAGCTTTTGTACGCGCGGAGCACGCGCGACCAGCCTGGAGTCGCGACGCCCTTGGCCGCACGGTGGCCGCGGCGGCGCGCGGACAGCGCGGGCCGGCCGGACCGGCCGGTTCGGCGGTCCGCGTGTTCCGTCGGGTCTTCCCTCGCTTTCCCCTATCGGTTTTCTACGTGTTAGCTCGATTCCCTGGGTCGTCTTCGTTTCGGAATCTTCTCCTTAATCTGGTTACGAGTCCGGCTTATCGCTCGCAACATTTCCGTGTCCTACTTAGCCTAGTCTAAATTGGTTCCAACACCTCCTATCGTCCTTGTGATCTAATTCGTGATGTATTTTGTGATTTATTTCGTGACTAAACTTAGAAATTAGTTCTAAGCTGCCTACGTACCCTGTGAAGGGATCAAGTCATGACGTAGTTCAAAACAATTTGAATTTGTTTTTCCTCGGGTGTTACAGCGTAGCGGTGTTAAGCTTTCGGTAGTCGATGCAAACTCTCCAACCGGTTACTGGACGTGTCGCCACTTCTTCTCTTTGCTCATTAGTCGTTATGCACATCCTCCCACGCTTGGGTACTACCTGCACTGGGCTAACCCATTTGCTGTCAGATATAGGATAGATGATACCAGCAACTAAGAGCTTGATAACTTCTTTCCTTACCACTTCTTGCATGTGGGGGTTCAGACGCCTTTGTGGTTGCCTAGAGGACTTGTACTTCCTCTTCCATTAAAATTTTGTGCATGCAAACAGAGGGGCTTATTCCTTTTATATCAGAAATGGTCCATCCAATTGCATGTACATGTAACGACCCGAATATTCTAGTCCGAATATTTTGTATTTCAAATAAACAAATTCAAATTGTTTTGAACTACGTAATGACTTGATCCCTTCACCGGGTACGTAGGCAACTTGGAAATTTCTATTCTGGGTTCAGTCAAACAATGTAATAAAATAAACAAACATTATCATACAATAACATATGATAACACAATAATACAATAACGCAATATAGAGATGAACGAAATGGACGATAGAGCCTTAGTTCTAAGCTCGCGAAAAGCTAACACGCAACTTCGAGGACGAAGTTGATTCTTAAGGGGGCTAGACTGTAACACCCGAGATTTTATCGGCGTCCAAAGGAATAAAATTTATTTCTCAATCCAATCAAGGTCGAAATATCTCCGAGAAGAAGAAAACAATTTGTCACAATAAATTATTGCTCAGAAATGGAACGCCGATAGATTCAAAAATTCAAAATGGAATAAAAGAGGGAAAGGAAGCCCGAAGACATTCCATGAATCGAGTGCAAAAGAATTGGAATTAAATTCAAGAAAGAAAAGAATTTTAATTCCAGGAACCCGTGAAGTCGGAAATAATTTAATTAGATAAATTGTTGCAGGGAGTCAAAAGACGACGAATTAGAAGCCGACGAATCCAAACGTGACGGACTCAAGATTTCGAATACGGGATTAATTCGAGACGAGATTAATTTAAGATAAGAATTTATAATCCGAGAATGACCCGAAAAGTGGAGCCCGAAAACGCAGAAGGACAGAAGTCCGAAAGAGAGGAGAAAAGGCCCGACGGATCGCACGACCCGGCCTAGGCCGCAGCCCAGGCCGGAGCCGCGCGGAGAATGGCCATAGACCGCACCCCCACCGCGCCAGTGCAGCAGCTGTCAACTTGCCCGATTTCGGCGATTTCTTGCCAAAATTTACGACCCCGACTTTGGAAACTTGATTCCAGCCGAAGGAAGGGCAATAAGGCCGAGAATTGGCTGCTCCCCATCCAACTTTTCAGTCTCCAAACCTTTTCTTCATCTTAAACTCTCCCAAAACCGAAAACACATGTTCTTCACTTTCCGACGACCTTCCGACGACTTTCCGGCAACCGAATCCGACCGAGAAAGTGTTTAGATCAAGGACTTCAGGCTTTAGATTATTGGTAAGATGTAAATCAGGTTTCATATTCGTTTTAATACCATAGCCATCGTTCTAACTTACGGATTTTCATATGCAAACACAAATCGGAGCCAAAGGAAGAAGAAATCGGGTTGCGGAGATCCGTTCGTAGCCATCCGTCGATTCCGAACGACCCGGAGACATCCTTGATCACACCCACTGTAAGTTAATGCTTACTTGGTTTTGGGTGACTTAAAATGCAACCAAACATAGAGATTTAGAAACTCAAAAATCTGTCAACACGAAAAACCCCCGGCGCAGCGATTTGGTGCGAATTTTTCGAACCCCTAAAACTCCCAAATGGAAAAATTCAAAACATGAAAAATGTTTCTAAGACATATATCTAGTTCATGTAAAATTTTCATAATTTTTCATTGTGTTTTGATATCCGAAAACGGCCTCCAACAAACCTGCCCTGAAAGTCGAACTTGAAACTGTGACAGATTTGAAATCGGACCAAAACCCCTACTTCAAGAGTTTAAACCGAAAAACCCAAAACTAGACTTTTGATCCTAACACATTAATCTATGTTGTGTAAAATTTTCAGCCATTTTCATCAAAGTTTGCTATCCCAAATCGAACCGAACATAAACTGTGGTATGAAACTTTTCGAAAATCGGACAGTGCAACAGTCCGAACTTGATGAGCTTGTTTCTATATTTTCTAGTCCGAATTGATCCTTGCAATATGAATAAAAGTTGTAGATAATTATGTCTAGTATGTGCATATAAAATTTCAGAATTTTTGGAGTACATTTGATATGTCAAAATGTCGATTTTCTATACTGTGGTAAACACGAATTATGACAGTGTACATGTTGTGCAATAAACTCGATTTTTGACATGTTTCCTCAACTTATTACGAAATCATTAAAACACGAAAGTTGTTCGTTAGGGTGTTCTTGATATACTATGAAAATTTCAGAATTTTTGGACTTGAAATGAATTTTTGAATTAAAAAGGCGTAAACTGTGACGTCAAATGATTTTAAATCGAAGAGATTTTGAAATTTCGAAACAAACAGTCAAGACCTTGAAATACGATACATCTATACTTTCGAAAAATCCCGTTACACTAAATTGAAACATATGAGATACTTGGCTATGTAGGGGGTGAGTGCTCGATAGAGTGCCCCTCTAGCTTTTCGCTTCGTGCCTAGACGGACGAGTGTGACCTGTGTAGGGGGTGAGTGCTCGATGGAGTGCCCCTCTAGCTTTTCGCTTCGTGCCTTGACGGACGAGGGTGACCTACGTAGGGGGAAAGTGCTCAATAGAACGCCCCCTAGCTTTTGCTTCATGCCAAAACGGCCGAGGGTGAATGTTATGAGAAACTGTGCCAAAACGGCCAATGAAATACTTGAAATACTTGAAATACGAAACAGTTGCGGCTGCCGGATAACCGGCTACACTAAATATTGAGAAATGGTGACGTAACGGGAAAAAAAAATTAAAAGATTTAATACTTTTTATGTATTTATTTATTTATTCTTGTCTTTAAATTTTGCATTTAAATTTATGTCTTAAGTTTTATAACATGTTAGATTATTATTATGAATTTAATGCATGTTCAAGTATACAATTAAATTATTTACTTTTAAATTGGTAAATGGAATATTCTTGTATGCATACCTAGGAGTAAATTTAATTATTTAATTAAACCCCCTTTTTCATGTGTGTTAAATTATGATCTTGTGGAAATCCTTGTCTTTTAAATTATGTAATTAAATTATTATTAGATGAAAAAAAAATTTAAATTATGTCTTGTATGCACATGTTTTTATTAAAAATTTAATTAAAGGTTTTGAAACCCCTTGATCATAATAGGTGTTAACTTACTCAGCAAGTTGTGCTGACCCAAAACCATTTCTTTCTTTTTCCTACAGAGCATGTGGATTATACTTGAGCACGTACATGCATGAGAATTTCTGGGAACACTTTATTTTAAATTTGCATTAGACTATAGTATGAACGGGCCTGTTTAACCCGTGTTTTGGCCGTGTTGGCCCAATTTAAATTCCGCTGCATTACTTATATCTAAATATTATTTTCCGCTGCAACTGTAATGATACTATTTTCAAGTTATATTTCAATGGGCTATTTGAATGTTTTAAATTCTGAACAACAATAGCCTTGCATCTCTTTAGCAAGCTCGGAGAAACCGTGTCTTGCTAGGGAGGTGTGGCAGTGACATCCCGGCCTGGGTTATCAAATCCGGGGTGTTACAAAGTGGTATCAGAGCCCGGACAACTTTTAAAGCTATTATTTTAAACTATGGATATTTTAAGACTATTATTTTTAAAGCCTAAATTTTTAAAAGCCCAATTTTTGAAAGCCCAACATTTTATTTAATTAATTTTGACCCAAATTTTTAGCCCAATACTTATATTTGAGCCCAAAATTTATTATTGGCCCAATATAGAGGCCCAAGAATTTTAACTATTATTTTTAAGTTTTTAAAGCATTATTTCCATGGAATGAGTTTTATTTTAAAACCCATGAAAAATATGTATACAAATTATTTTGACAAGTCTAGATCATATTACATGAAAATTCTTTTTTCAGGGGGGGATTCACATGCATACATATATGAATATTTGCCCTAAGTTTTCATGAGGATTATCTGTGTTGAACAACATCTTTATTTTAGATTTCGGCTTGACATCGACTTAGAAGCGCTAACTTGAGACTAATTTTGCCTTAGTCCTAGATCTTGATCACTTAGAAACTCATCTTCGCGTGCTTAATAACAGAAAATGGCATCTAGGAGAAAGCCGAGGAAGGTAAGCCCAAACGGCACTGACACTGACTTCCCAAACGCACCTAACCACGATAAGGTTCCTCCGAACGTAGGAGAACGAGCGCCTCCTATTCCCAACAACATGGACGAACGTTTAAGGACCGTAGAAGAAATACTCATAGTTTTGGGAAACGCCGAGGTACATAGGGCGCAGGCGGCAATACCTCCACCAGAAGCTCGGACTAACTATCTAGTGTTGGTGAATCCTTATCAACCACGACACTATGATGGGGAGGAAGATCCCGCCAAACTTGAGGAGTGGACCCGTACATTCGATAAACTCTTAAACGCTATCAAATGCCCTAATGAGGAAAAGATACATGTAGCAACTTACTACTTAGGAGGTGAAGCCGATGAGTGGTGGCAAAACCTCCAGAGGAAATTAGTGGAAGATGAGAAAGCCTACACTTGGGAGGAGTTTAAGGAAGTTCTGAGGGAGAGGTTCTACCCGTTAAGCACAAAAGCGGCGAAGTACGAGGAATTCATCAACCTAAGGCAAGGCGCACAGACAGTGCAAGAGTACTACACCAAATTCAAGGAGCTAGTACGATTTGCTACGAGGCTAGTACCAACTGACTCCGACAAGGCTCAGAAATTTGAGATGTGGTTAAACCTGGCTATTAGGGAAGTGATCACGGGTGTGCACTACTCTGATCCACAAGCTGTTTATGATCGTGCGGTAGCGGTTGCACGAGTTCAGAGACTGAAGCGGAACGCGATAGGTGAGACTAGCCAAGGTCCCCGGGGACAAGACAAGAGAAGTAAGGATCGCGGAGCTGATAATGACTCGGGTAGGAATAACCTTCACGAAGGCCCAAATCGACCAGCCCAAGGCAACGATGGAGGCAACAATAGAAGGATTTTCACCCGTAAAGGCTACGTGCCCCGATGCCCAAGCTGTAACCAACCTCATCTGGTGAGGGGATGCCCTCAACCCGACACATGCTTCCGATGTGGTCGACGTGGACATCGGATGAAAGAGTGTCGAACCCAGATTAAGAATATAACCAAAAGAGATGATCTGGTCGCTGGACGTAACTAGCCACGAATAACCAAGGGGGACTCACGGGACCTTAAATGTGGTAAATAAAGCGGACATACTTGTGCTAGGCGATGATACTCGAACCTTCTTGGGAATAATACATAGGCATTTATAGGGACATAACTGTAATCTTAAGGGGGGGAGGATGTAACGACCCAAATATTCTAGTCCGAATATTTTGTATTTCAAATAAACAAATTCAAATTGTTTTGAACTACGTAATGACTTGATCCCTTCACCGGGTACGTAGGCAACTTGGAAATTTCTATTCTGGGTTCAGTCAAACGATGTAATAAAATAAACAAACATTATCATACAATAACATATGATAACACAATAATACAATAACGCAATATAGAGATGAACGAAATGGACGATAGAGCCTTAGTTCTAAGCTCGCGAAAAGCTAACACGCAACTTCGAGGACGAAGTTGATTCTTAAGGGGGGTAGACTGTAACACCCGAGATTTTATCGGCGTCCAAAGGAATAAAATTTATTTCTCAATCCAATCAATGTCGAAATATCTCCGAGAAGAAGAAAATAATTTGTCACAATAAATTATTGCTCGGAAATGGAACGCCGATAGATTCAAAAATTCAAAATGGAATAAAAGTGGGAAAGGAAGACCGAAGACATTCCATGAATCGAGTCAAAAGAATTGGAATTAAATTCAAGAAAGTAAAGAATTTTAATTCCAGGAACCCGTGAAGTCGGAAATAATTTAATTAGATAAATTGTTGCACGGGAGTCAAAAGACGACGAATTAGAAGCCGACGAATCCAAACGTGACAGACTCAAGATTTCGAATACGGGATTAATTCGAGACGAGATTAATTTAAGATAAGAATTTATAATCCGAGAATGACCCGAAAACTCGAGCCCGAAAACGCAGAAGGACAGAAGTCCGAAAGAGAGGAGAAAAGGCCCGAGGGATCGCACGACCCGGCCCAGGACGGAGCCGCGCGGTCGCCGTGCGGAGAATGGCCATAGACCGCGCCACCACCGCGCCAGTGCAGCAGCAGCTGCCAACTTGCCCGATTTCGGCGATTTCTTGCCAAAATTTACGACCCCGACTTTGGAAACTTGATTCCAGCCGAAGGAAGGGCAATAAGGCCGAGAATTGGCTGCTCCCCATCCAACTTTTCAGTCTCCAAACCCTTTTCTTCATCTTAAACTCTCCCAAAACCGAAAACACAAGTTCTTCACTTTCCGACGACTTTCCGACGACTTTCCGGCGACCGAATCCGACCGAGAAAGTGTTTAGATCAAGGACTTCAGGCTTTAGATTATTGGTAAGATGTAAATCAGGTTTCATATTCATTTTAATGCCATAGCCATCGTTCTAACTTACGGATTTTCATATGCAAACACAAATCGGAGCCAAAGGAAGAAGAAATCGGGTTGCGGAGATCCGTTCGTAGCCATCCGTCGATTCCGAACGACCCGGAGACATCCTTGATCACACCCACTGTAAGTTAATGCTTATTTGGGTTTGGGTGACTTAAAATGCAACCAAACATAGAGATTTAGAAACTCAAAAATCTGTCAACACAAAAAACCCCCAGCGCAGTTATTTGATGCGAATTTTTCGAACCCCTAAAACTGCTCAAACGGAAAAACTCAGAACATGAAAAACGATTCTAAGAAATAGATCAAGTTCGTGTAGAAGTTTCATAATTTTTTATTGTGTTTTGATATCTGAAAACGGCCTCCAACGAACCTGCCTTGAAAGTCGAACTTGAAACCGTGACAGATTTGAAATCGGACCAAAACCCCTACTTCAAGAGTTCAAACCGAAAAACTCAAAACTAGACTTTTGATCCTAATACATTAATCTATGTTGTGTAAAATGTTCAGCCATTTTCATCAAAGTTTGCTATCCCAAATCGAACCGAACATAAACTGTGGTATGAAACTTTTTGAAAATCGGACAGTGCAACGGTCCGAATTTGATGAGCTTGTATCTATATTTTCTAGTCCGAACTGATCCTTGCAATCTAAATGAAAGTTGTATATAATTATGTCTATTATGTGCATATAAAATTTCAGAATTTTCAGAGTCCATTTGATATGTCAAAATGTCAATTTTCCATACTGTGGTAAACACGAATTCTGACAGTGTAAATGTTGTGCAATAAACTCGATTTTTGACATGTTTCCTCAACTTATTATGAAATCGTTAAAACACGAAAGTTGTTCGTTAGGGTGTTCTTGATTTACTGTGAAAATTTAAGAATTTTTGGACTTGAAATGAATTTTTGAATTAAAAAGGCGTAAACTGTGACGTCAAATGATTTTAAATCGAAGAGATTTTGAAATTTCGAAACAAACGGTCGAGACCTTGAAATACGATACATCTATACTTTTGAAAAATCCCGTTACACTAAATAGAAACATATGAGATACTTGGCTATGTAGGGGGTGAGTGCTCGATAGAGTGCCCCTCTAGCTTTTCGCTTCGTGCCTAGACGGATGAGTGTGACCTATGTAGGGGGTGAGTGCTCGATGGAGTGCCCCTCTAGCTTTTCGCTTCGTGCCTTGACGGACGAGGGTGACCTACGTAGGGGGAAAGTGCTCAATAGAACGCCCCCTAGCTTTTCGCTTCATGCCCAAACGCCCGAGGGTGAATGTTATGAGAAACTGTGCCAAAACGGCCAATGAAATACTTGAAATACTTGAAATACAAAACGGCTGCGGCCGCCGGATAACCGGCTACACTAAATATTGAGAAATGGTGACGTAACGGGAAAAAAAAATAAAAGATTTAATACTTTTTATGTATTTATTTATTTATTCTTGTCTTTAAATTTTGCATTTAAATTTATGTCTTAAGTTTTATAACATGTTAGATTATTATTATGAATTTAATGCATGTTCAAGTATACAATTAAATTATTTACTTTTAAATTGGTAAATGGAATATTCTTGTATGCATGCCTAGGAGTAAAATTTAATTATTTAATTAAACCCCCTTTTTCATGTGTGTTAAATTATGATCTTGTGGAAATCCTTGTCTTTTAAATTATGTAATTAAATTATTATTAGATGAAAAAAAATTAAATTATGTCTCGTATGCACATGTTTTTATTAAAAATTTAATTAAAGGTTTTGAAACCCCTTGATCATAATAGATGTTAATTTACTCAGCAAGTTGTGTTGACCCAAAACCATTTCTTTCTTTTTCCTACAGAGCACGTGGATTATACTTGAGCACGTACATGCATGGGAATTTCTGGGAATACTTTATTTTAAATTTGCATTAGACTATAGTATGAACGGGCCTGTTTAACTCGAGTTTTGGCCGTGTTGGCCCAATTTAAATTCCGCTGCATTACTTATATCTACATATTATTTTCCGCTGCAACTGTAATGATACTATTTTCAAGTTATATTTCAATGGGCTATTTGAATGTTTTAAATTCTGAACAACCATAGCCTTGCATCTCTTTAGCAAGCTCGGAGAAACCGTGTCTTGCTAGGGAGGTGTGGCGGTGACATCCTGGCCTGGGTTATCAAATTCGGGGTGTTACAAAGTGGTATCAGGGCCCGGACAACTTTTAAAGCTATTATTTTAAACTATGGATATTTTAAGACTATTATTTTTAAAGTCTAAATTTTTAAAAGCCCAATTTTTGAAAGCCCAACATTTTATTTAATTATTTTTGACCCAAATTTTTAGCCCAATACTTATATTTGAGCCCAAAATTTATTATTGGCCCAATATAGAGGCCCAAGAATTTTAACTATTATTTTTAAGTTTTTAAAGCATTATTTCCATGGAATGAGTTTTATTTTAAAACCCATGAAAAATATGTATACAAATTATTTTGACAAGTCTAGATCATATTACATGAAAATTCTTTTTTCAGGGGGGGATTCACATGCATACATACATATATGAATATTTGCCCTAAGTTTTCATGAGGATTATCTGTGTTGAACAACATCTTTATTTTAGATTTCGGCTTGACATCGACTTAGAAGCGCTAACTTGAGACTAATTTTGCCTTAGTCCTAGATCTTGATCACTTAGAAACTCATCTTCGCGTGCTTAATAACAGAAAATGGCACCTAGGAGAAAGCCGAGGAAGGTAAGCCCAAACGGCACTGACACTGACTTCCCAAACGCACCTAACCACGATAAGGTTCCTCCGAACGTAGGAGAACGAGCGCCTCCTATTCCCAACAACATGGACGAACGTTAAAGGACCGTAGAAGAAATACTCATAGTTTTGGGAAACGCCGAGGTACATAGGGCGCAGGCGGCAATACCTCCACCAGAAGCTCGGACTAACTATCTAGCGTTGGTGAATCCTTATCAACCACCACACTATGATGGGGCGGAAGATCCCGCCAAACTTGAGGAGTGGACCCGTACATTCGATAAACTCTTAAACGCTATCAAATGCCCTAATGAGGAAAAGATACATGTAGCAACTTACTACTTAGGAGGTGAAGCCGATGAGTGGTGGCAAAACCTCCAGAGGAAATTAGTGGAAGATGAGAAAGCCTACACTTGGGAGGAGTTTAAGGAACTTCTGAGGGAGAGGTTCTACCCGTTAAGCACAAAAGCGGCGAAGTACGAGGAATTCATCAACCTAAGGCAAGGCGCACAGACAATGCAAGAGTACTACACCAAATTCATGGAGCTAGTACGATTTGCTACGAGGCTAGTACCAACTGACTCCGACAAGGCTCAGAAATTTGAGATGGGGTTAAACCTGGCTATTAGGGAAGTGATCACCGGTGTGCACTACTCTGACCCACAAGCTGTTTATAATCGTGCGGTAGCGGTTGCACGAGTTCAGAGACTGAAGCGGAAGGCGATAGGTGAGACTAGCCAAGGTCCCCGGGGACAAGACAAGAGAAGTAAGGATCGCGGAGCTGATAATGACTCGGGTAGGAATAACCTTCGCGAAGGCCCAAATCGACCAGCCCAAGGCAACGATGGAGGCAACAAAAGAAGGATTTTCACCCGTAAAGGCTACGTGCCCCGATGCCCAAGCTGTAACCAACCTCATCTGGTGAGGGGATGCCCTCAACCCGACACATGCTTCCGATGTGGTCGATGTGGACATCGGATGAAAGAGTGTCGAACCCAGATTAAGAATATAACCAAAAGAGATGATCTGGTCGCTGGACGTAACTAGCCATGAATAACCAAGGGGGACTCACGGGACCTTAAATGTGGTAAATAAAGCGGACATACTTGTGCTAGGCGACGATACTCGAACCTTCTTGGGAATAATACATAGGCAGTTATGGGGACATAACTGTAATCTTAAGGGGGGGAGGATGTAACGACCCGAATATTCTAGTCCGAATATTTTGTTTTCAAATAAACAAATTCAAATTGTTTTGAACTACGTAATGACTTGATCCCTTCACCGGGTACGTAGGCAACTTGGAAATTTCTATTCTGGGTTCAGTCAAACGATGTAATAAAATAAACAAACATTATCATACAATAACATATGATAACACAATAATACAATAACGCAATATAGAGATGAACGAAATGGACGATAGAGCCTTAGTTCTAAGCTCGCGAAAAGCTAACACGCAACTTCGAGGACGAAGTTGATTCTTAAGGGGGGTAGACTCGGCGTCCAAAGGAATAAAATTTATTTCTCAATCCAATCAATGTCGAAATATCTCCGAGAAGAAGAAAATAATTTGTCACAATAAATTATTGCTCGGAAATGGAACGCCGATAGATTCAAAAATTCAAAATGGAATAAAAGAGGGAAAGGAAGCCCGAAGACATTCCATGAATCGAGTCAAAAGAATTGGAATTAAATTCAAGAAAGAAAAGAATTTTAATTCCAGGAACCCGTGAAGTCGGAAATAATTTAATTAGATAAATTGTTGCACGGGAGTCAAAAGACGACGAATTAGAAGCCGACGAATCCAAACGTGACAGACTCAAGATTTCGAATACGGGATTAATTCGAGACGAGATTAATTTAAGATACGAATTTATAATCCGAGAATGACCCAAAAAGTCGAGCCCGGAAACGCAGAAGGACAGAACTCCGAAAGAGAGGAGAAAAGGCCCGACGGATCGCACGACCCGGCCCAGGCCGGAGCCGCGCGGTCGCCGCGCGGAGAATGGCCATAGACCGTGCCACCACCGCGCCAGTGCAGCAGCAGCTGCCAACTTGCCCGATTTCGGCGATTTCTTGCCAAAATTTACGACCCCGACTTTGGAAACTTGATTCCAGCCGAAGGAAGGGCAATAAGGCCGAGAATTGGCTGCTCCCCATCCAACTTTTCAGTCTCCAAAACCTTTTCTTCATCTTAAACTCTCCCAAAACCGAAAACACAAGTTCTTCACTTTCCGACGACCTTCCGACGACTTTCCGGTGACCGAATCCGACCGAGAAAGTGTTTAGATCAAGGACTTCAGGCTTTAGATTATTGGTAAGATGTAAATCAGGTTTCATATTCATTTTAATGCCATAGCCATCGTTCTAACTTACGGATTTTCATATGCAAACACAAATCGGAGCCAAAGGAAGAAGAAATCGGGTTGCGGAGATCCGTTCGTAGCCATCCGTCGATTCCGAACGACCCGGAGACATCCTTGATCACACCCACTGTAAGTTAATGCTTATTTGGATTTGGGTGACTTAAAATGCAACCAAACATAGAGATTTAGAAACTCAAAAATCTGTCAACACAAAAAACCCCCGGCGCAGTTATTTGGTGCGAATTTTTCGAACCCCTAAAACTGCTCAAACGGAAAAACTCAAAACATGAAAAACGTTCCTAAGACATAGATCTAGTTCGTGTAGAAGCTTCATAATTTTTCATTGTGTTTTGTATCTGAAAACGGCCTCCAACGAACCTGCCTTGAATGTCGAACTTGAAACCGTGACAGATTTGAAATCGGACCAAAACCCCTACTTCAAGAGTTCAAACCGAAAAACTCAAAACTAGACTTTTGATCCTAATACATTAATCTATGTTGTGTAAAATGTTCAGCCATTTTCATCAAAGTTTGCTATCCCAAATCGAACCGAACATAAACTGTGGTATGAAACTTTTTGAAAATCGGACAGTGCAACGGTCCGAACTTGATGAGCTTGTTTCTATATTTTCTAGTCCGAACTGATCCTTGCAATCTAAATAAAAGTTGTAGATAATTATGTCTGTTATGTGCATATAAAAGTTCAGAATTTTTGGAGTCCATTTGGTATGTCAAAATGTCGATTTTCCATACTGTGGTAAACACGAATTCTGACAGTGTACATGTTGTGCAATAAACTCGATTTTTGACATGTTTCCTCAACTTATTATGAAATCGTTAAAACACGAAAGTTGTTCGTTAGGGTGTTCTTGATTTATTGTGAAAATTTAAGAATTTTTGGACTTGAAATGAATTTTTGAATTAAAAAGGCGTAAACTGTGACGTCAAATGATTTTAAATCGAAGAGATTTTGAAATTTCGAAACAAACGGTCGAGACCTTGAAATACGATACATCTATACTTTTGAAAAATCCCGTTACATTAAATTGAAACATATGAGATACTTGGCTATGTAGGGGGTGAGTGCTCGATAGAGTGCCCCTCTAGCTTTTCGCTTCGTGCCTAGACGGACGAGTGTGACCTATGTAGGGGGTGAGTGCTCGATGGAGTGCCCCTCTAGCTTTTCGCTTCGTGCCTTGACGGACGAGGGTGACCTACGTAGGGGGAAAGTGCTCAATAGAACGCCCCCTAGCTTTTCGCTTCATGCCCAAACGCCCGAGGGTGAATGTTATGAGAAACTGTGCCAAAACGGCCAATGAAATACTTGAAATACTTGAAATACGAAACGGCTGCGGCCGCCGGATAACCGGCTACACTAAATATTGAGAAATGGTGACGTAATGGGAAAAAAAATAAAAGATTTAATACTTTTTATGTATTTATTTATTTATTCTTGTCTTTAAATTTTGCATTTAAATTTATGTCTTAAGTTTTATAACATGTTAGATTATTATTATGAATTTAATGCATATTCAAGTATACAATTAAATTATTTACTTTTAAATTGGTAAATGGAATATTCTTGT
Source organism: Hygrophila difformis (assembly GCA_030278955.1). Classification (NCBI taxonomy): domain Eukaryota; kingdom Viridiplantae; phylum Streptophyta; class Magnoliopsida; order Lamiales; family Acanthaceae; genus Hygrophila; species Hygrophila difformis. The sequence goes on along the minus strand of JAOANR010000002.1, from coordinate 14,626,499 downwards.
ATGCATGCCTAGGAGTAAAATTTAATTATTTAATTAAACCCCCTTTTTCATGTGTGTTAAATTATGATCTTGTGGAAATCCTTGTCTTTTAAATTATGTAATTAAATTATTATTAGATGAAAAAAAATTAAATTATGTCTTGTATGCACATGTTTTTATTAAAAAATTAATTAAAGGTTTTGAAACCCCTTGATCATAATAGATGTTAATTACTCAGCAAGTTGTGCTGGCCCAAAACCATTTCTTTCTTTTTCCTACAGAGCATGTGGATTATACTTGAGCACGTACATGCATGGAATTTCTGGGAACACTTTATTTTAAATTTGCATTAGACTATAGTATGAACGGGCCTGTTTAACCCGTGTTTTGGCCGTGTTGGCCCAATTTAAATTCCGCTGCATTACTTATATCTAAATATTATTTTCCGCTGCAACTGTAATGATACTATTTTCAAGTTATATTTCAATGGGCTATTTAAATGTTTTAAATTCTGAACAACAATAGCCTTGCATCTCTTTAGCAAGCTCGGAGAAACCGTGTCTTGCTAGGGAGGTGTGCCGGTGACATCCCGGCCTGGGTTATCAAATCCGGGGTTTTACAGTACATATTTCTTTAGAATGTCTACCAGAGCTTTTTCTTGTTCTTGTGTCAGCTTGGCTGACACAATTACCGGTAATCTTTTATGTTCAGCGAGAAAAACGTACTTAAGATGATCCGGGAGTATTTTAAGTTCAAGCTCTGGCGGACTTTCAACGGAAGGCAGTATTTGCGAGAAATGGTTGGGGGTGAAAGATCAGATTTACCTTCAGGACCCTGTTTCAGTACAGGGTCCGCTTCCTCTTCCGTGGTGCTCTCCTCCTCCTCTGGAGTGAATTCAACACCGTCGAATTCTTCAAGATCCCCAGTGATAGGGTCCTCGAAGTGGACAGCGTTGCAGCTTCTTTGTTGCTCGGCACCTTCAGGCGTCAGTACCTGTTTTGAAACTTTGTCCGTCATCACAGTCATAGAGTCTATGCTCTCATCCTCACACCTATTTTCTATTACATCAAACATGGAACAAGATCCCTCATTCGGGAATTTCTGCAGCTGCTCCATGTCAAAGGAAATTTCTTTGTCGTCGAACCTCAATGTGACTCTTCCAGATGTGGCATCAATTAGTGCACCTGCCAGTGGCCAGAAACGGGCGTCCCAGGATAAGTGGCATTTCAGAGTCCTCTTCAATGTCAAGGATGATGAAGTCAACTGGGAAAAGAACTTGGCCGGTTTTCGACTACCACATCCTTGAGGATTCCTACGGGTTTTGTGATTGATCTGTCTGCCAGTTGCAATTTCATCTTGACTGGTTCAATCTCTCCGAGCCTTAGGCGAATTGCCATGGCTAGAGGCATCACGTTGATGCTGGATCCTAGATCACATAACCCCATGCTCACTTTAGCCTTTCCAATCTGTACTAGTAACGTGCAACATCCAGGGTCCTCTTTGTTTTCGGGCAGTTTCCTTTGAACTATGGCACTGCATGTGCTGTTGAGAATAATCACCTCCTCCTGCTCTACCTGCCTTTTCCCTGAAATCAATTCTTTCAAGAACTTAGCATAAGTGGGCATTTCTGAAATCATTTCCACGAGAGGAATGGTTATCTCTACAGACTTTAACCGTTCTAGAAATTTCTTGAATTTAAGGTCATGTTCCTTATTTTTAAGACGTGCAGGGTATGGCACCCTTGGCATGTACTTATTATTATCAATTTTTGGTGGTAAAGAGAAGGAAGTTGTACCTTCACCCATACCCTTTTCAACTTCAATTGCAGCTTCAGCCTGCGGATTCGCTGTATCTGATTTGTCCTTTACCAGTTCAATACTTTCATCTCCTTCATTCTTTTCCTTTTCCTTTTGCACCTCCAAACCTTTACTTTCATAGCTTTCTTCTTCGCAGATCCAACGTTTCCAACGTTTCCTTTAAGAGTTTTGCCTCCCCGCAATGTGATTGCTTTGCATTGCGGGTTGGCTTCAATGCTGCTTGGCAGTGTTCCATTCCCCCTGTTCTGCAATTCCTTAGCCAACTGGGTGACCTGCATCTCCACGTTTTTGATCGATGACTGCAACTGCTGGTTTATCTCCCTTTGATTGGAAATAAACTCGGTCATCAAATTCTCCAGGCGAGATGGTGGCTTTTGGTTGTATTGCTGATTCTGGTCAGGTTGGGCTTGTAAGTTTTGGAAATTCTGGCCTTGGTTTTGGTTGGGCCTCTGTTGGATATGGGGTTGAAAGTTCTGATTCTGATTCTGGAAGTTCTGTACTCTCTGCTGAACGAATCCTTGGTTCTGAGGTCTGAAGTTCTGCTGAGGGTTTTGGTTTGCAAACTGGTTAGGGCTGATTTGGCTGTGTCAACAAATGCGCATTGAGTGCATTGTTGTTGGAATAGGAGAGGTTGGGGTGGCGGTTCTGGTAGTTCCCTGCGTAATTGCAGCTTTCGGTAGCTAATTGTTGGCATGTGTCAGTTGGATGTGGTCCCTGACATAGCCCACAAACTGCTCCCGATTGCTGTGTTTGCACTTGGCTAGATGAGGCTCCTGCCTGAGAAGTACCTGCTCCCTTTCCTTTCTCCTGTCCTAGCTGTATCGCAGCTACCTGTTCCTACAACTTTTCGAAATCTGTTTTTCCCTCACTCACAGCAAAAACTTTTCTAGGAGGGTCCACTTTCTTGTCATTGCTGTTCAATACAGATCTATTGACAGACATTGTCTCAATCTTTTCCCAGGCTTGGTCCATGGGCAAATGGAGTAAATGTCGTCCGCCTGCAGCGTCCAACATCGTTCTCCATGGATGGGTGAGCCTTCCATAGAATTTCCTCAGTTGCTCCCATGGTTGATATCCGTGTTGGGGGAATCGCCTCAAGAGGCTGGAGAACCTCTCCTTTGCGTCATACAATGACTCGTCCAGCTTCATCTTGAACTCTCCAATCTTGGCTCGTCCTTCCTCTATCTTTGATTCAGGAAAATACTTCAACAGAAAACTCCTTACTAAATCTGCTCAGGTGCTCCTCTGATTTATAGGCAATGATTTATACCAATCCCTGGCACCACTAAACAAAGAAAAGGGAAATAACATCAGTCTTATAGCATCAGGTGAGACTCCCTGATTTTTTATTGTATCGCAGAGCTCCAGGAAGGTTTGGAGATGATCATGGGGATCCTCGTGATTTGCACCGCAGAATTGATTGTTTTGCACCAAATTAATGAGTGCCGGTTTGAGCTCAAAATTGCGTGCAGGAAATTGTGCTCTCCCAGGCCTATCT